>WWET01008643.1:11286-27411 GCA_011038615.1 Limnodynastes dumerilii
ATGCTTTTATTATTCATCATTTATGCATTTATTTTCACGTGATTAATTATCTAATATTAACCTGCTTTCTTGGCCCCCATCAATCATAATTTGGCTTAACCAAATTCTCATCATCTTAATTAATAAAATTTAGTTCCCAACATGGTGGTCTGTGTCGTTACTTGTAGTATAAGTTTAAGTTAAGGTTTAAGTTAAGGGGCACCGTAGTTCACGCCCATCACGCTTGGGACATTTATGCCATATTTTTTTGCTATAGCCACATGCTTTGGACCTAGGGGTTCCCTTGAGGTACATTTAGTCCCTCTACCTCTTTGAGCTATTTATTTTGCTGACACCTATTCAGTGATTTTGGTTAAATGGTGGAATGCTGTGATCATTGATTAGTTGTATATATATCTATATATGCCTTATGATAGTTACTGAGTATGCAGTTTCTATAGCAATTGCAGGTGGACTGAAGTAAGTAATTAATAGTATTCACAATGATTGGTCCACCAGCTGATAAATGAGACATGTGTGTTTCCTGGTATGCCTTGCCTTGACACAGCTAACACGAAACGCACGTCGGCAGCCCAGGTGTGCACAGTCCTCTCTCCCTGCAGTCACTCCGTTCTCCTCCAGATTGTTCTCACAGCACCTCCGGCAAGATCGTTCCTTCCCTGTTTACTTACTGATATTGCAGGGACTTCTAGGGCTCCTTTGGAAGTGAAGGTTTTTTTATTTTTTTATTTGTTTTGCAGCAGAAGGGTTAGGTTAGGCTTTGGAGTGATCTCCAATTATATGCTCTGTTCATGTTCAAGAATCTATTAACCCAGTACCTGACCACCGGATTAAACACCACCATACCCATATTCTATTCCCCCTTGGCTACATTAGTTTAGAGCTATTAGGCTGGTACAAATGAATTATATGGGGTCTGTTTATCTAGGGTATTGAGATGCTGTGATATCTGCTGGATGAATTTGGAAATATTTTTTGTGACTGCAGGGGAGAGAAAATTCGGTTTTTCTGTCCACCTGTCTTTCTATGTGGCATTTTTTACCACTTTATTATATTTACTTTGCTCAATTTATTTTCGTTGGCTTACATTATTTGAAATTTTAATCTGTTTAATAAAAGTTATTTTTTAGGAGTCCCGTCGGTGTGCATATATAACTATGGCTCTTTTTCTCTTTTAATGGGGATAACCTCTATCCTCCATTTGTTTGTAAATAACTAGTATACTAGTGTTGCTAGGAACAGGAATGGACTTGATGATGCAAATTGCGTCACAAGCCCTGCCCTCATCCCTATTAATCCCCAAAAGGGGTAAGTAATCATAAAGGGGTGGGGTTTAATGACAATTTGCATAAATAGCATCATTAAGCCCTGCCCCTTGCATGCCTGTATGGCTTCCTTCCGGTTTTTAAGCTTTTAAAAGTTGGTAACTCTGGCTTAGGAGCAACTTGGGAGCATTTCCTTCTTTGGAGGTGCTGAATGCCAGTAGCCTGTCACAAAGATAGCTGGTGGACCTGGAAACTGCTATTTCAGAGCATATAGTGCTCTATAGAGCATTAGGGAGGATACTGTGCTTCCAGGAGAAAACTTATACCAAAGAGAGATTTTATTTAACTGCATAACATACTTTATGGACAAAAAAAATTATACATACACTTTTTTAAATATTCAAGGTTAAAGGTTCAATCATGTGACATTGCAATAAAAAAGTAAATATTTAAATATAAAAATTTTTATTTGAAAATGATGGTTCCTTAACTGCAAAATAAGACCAACATGAAAGTTCTACCACAATCAGAATCACCATACAAGCATAAACTTTACACTTTTTATCATGTTTTAAACCTGTTGTGTGAACACCATGTATCACCGAGGGCTAAAGTTTTACATATGAAAGTTACTTTATGTTGTTAACCATCCTAACAAATTTTATAAAAATATGAGATGGTTGGGCTGAAAAGTTACTTTTTTTTGTGACGATTTGGCATGGAAGGAGGTTCTGAAGTAAACTGTTTTACGGAAAAGTAATGCATACAGTTTTATTCAGTCTTATGTAGTGATGTTTAACAGTTATATTTTGCAGTCCTATTTGTGCCTTCAAGATAAGTTATACTTTCTTAATAATAGATATACCATGATTAATTTATAAACAGACATCAAAAATAAATTTACTGACCACCATACAATATAGACTCCATCCTAGTGGCGGCCATGCAATACACACTGCATTCTAGTGACCGCCATACAATACAGACTGCATCATAATGACTGCCATACAATATATCACTCTAATGATCACCACTGAAAACAACTGCATTCTAGAGACCGCTATAGAAAGGACACTGATCCTGACCAATCAGCTCACAAGGGGCTGAAAAATTAGCTGTATGATCGTTCAGTGGGTGGGGTTAATCACCAAACTTTTTCCCTGCATGTGTGAAAGAGAGGAAAAGAAATGCACCTTATTTAAGCAATCTATATAAGGCTGATCTTAGCATTAGCTGCTGCTGGGGACTAACTTAAATAGGCCTAGTTCCGAATGGAGGCTTGGGACTGTAGTCCCATCAGCCCCATTATTAATCCGGCCATGGCAGAAAGCAGTCATGGGCTAGAAGCTTAAGACAGTGCTCAGCAATCTATATATTTTATTTGCAAATCTGCACCTAAGCAAAACCATAAGGAACTGAAGGGGGAGACAAATTTAAACTGTGACAACAGAGGTGACATTTCCTAGATAAGCTCTAAATTATACAACAAAAATTAAGGCAGTTTTGTATTTGTGCGCTGCAAACAAAAGCTACGTAGGCTTGCTGCTGTTTGAAAAAAAACTTAATTTGCACCAGGGACAGATCTGTTTTTGTTTTGTTTTTTTGCTATTAATGGACTGTATTCAGAATTAAGAGTGTTTTCCATGCGTTCGTAATAGATCCGTACGTTCATACAAAATAAGTACGTTTTGCAAAATGAATACATTTCGGAACACTTCCGTGTTGTGAAAGCAACCTTATCATTAGCGTGCGTATATGTGACGGAAGTTAAACGTTCGCATATATAACCGCACCGCACATTTTTGACCACACCCATTTTTTGCTATTTACATTCCGATATATGCCTACTAATTAATAATCCGTCCGATCTTTTATGTTCGTACGGATTTTTTGACGTGCGGAAATTACTTACGCATCAATCCAATTACGCTTCGTATCTCCATGCTCTGCACATGCGCCCTGAATAGAAATCACTCCACTTACGCATTTTGCATGCGTAAATTACCAGACGTTCTTAAT
Source organism: Limnodynastes dumerilii (assembly GCA_011038615.1). NCBI lineage: Eukaryota > Metazoa > Chordata > Amphibia > Anura > Limnodynastidae > Limnodynastes > Limnodynastes dumerilii. The sequence continues at coordinate 14,571 of WWET01008643.1, forward strand.
TCTGAATCTGGTCCTATATTTCTGAATCAATCCCTATATAAGTAAATGAAGGACCAATTGCATCCATATTGCTATTAAAAACCATACAATGTTACGCTGTGTTGGGATGTCAAAATAATGCAAAACAGGAACTTATATATCGCATGACACACCTTAATGTTAAGAATTGTTGTATTAAATACATTTCTAAAAAACATCTGTAACCCATTCACACATACCCATAATCTGTGTCACTGCAAATATTTCATTACTGAATCAACATCACTGAAAAAGAAAACAGTTTGTAGAACATTTTAAAGAGGACATTTATATCAAGTTTTTAAAGAAAACAAGGGGGTGCTTGTAGCTAATGAAAGAAAGTCACTGACAGCAGAATCGTGGCCTTTATACCTTGTATTAAGCTGCTTGCTTCCTTTGTCAGTAGACAGAGTGTCTTTCAAAAATGCAAAGTCAGACATTATCTAAATAGAACAATATTAGTCACTATTCGTTGTAACTGAAAATATATTTGAAATGCTCAAAATGTCACTGCTGAGCTGTAGCTATAGTGCAATCTGTCTAGTAAATTGTACACAAAAATAGCTTCTAGTAAATTAAATAAAAATGACATATACATATGCCATGGCTGCGACGGGACGCCTCCGGACTGGCATGCATTTTCCGGTCGCCGGGGGCGGGCACACGTGCTTCACAAAGGTATTTATATGTCTTCACCTTACACTGCTGTAATACTATGTCCCTGAAGAAAGAGTGAAATTAAAACTCTGAAACGTCGGATCACCACCTTATCCTGACTTAGTTGTGAGTTTTTTCAAAGTCGTCTAGTGCCAAACATTATCTTCTTGTACATTTTGGACAGCACACTGTCGTTGTTGAGGCACAGATGCAGCTGAACGCCGGTGAGGAGTGCCACACAGTTCCAGACAGATATATATATATATATATATATATATATATGTATACATATTGCAACAAACCGGCACATCAGAAAAAACAACTAGGCAAGAGTTTGCAGCTCCAACGTTTCAGGTTATTTAATTTAACCTTTTATCAGGGAACATTATACAGAAACAATACAATGTCACATATTTAAAACTTACCCAAAACCAAAAACCCTAATAGGACTCCCCTGATGCAGGTTGAACCCGGCAGGGTCTGCAGCCCGCGAATGCTGTAGCGTGACGTCACTGTGCCGCGACCAGGTTGCCATGCCAACCTGTAAACAGAAGGAGAACACATTGTGAAACATAAAAACAAGAAAAGTAAACCTGCACACGTACAGATTAATGAATCAGAATGATAAATTAAACCCTGAATAAGGGGCAATACACTGCAATACACTAAACAATAAACGTTGACATGAGAGACAGACAAAGCAGGATCTGAGCATGGTGCTGTGCAGAAAGCACCCTGCAAATCCCCATACATGGCCATAGTGATGTGTCTGGGCAATATGGGCATAAAATGAACCACAATAACGATATAAAGAATAACACTGTCTATACAAGAAAACAGCAACAATACACATGTGGTCTGAAACAGACAATTTCCATAGTGTGCATCAGCGGAAAATGTGCAATTAGGTGTCACAAATGGATAAAGTCCATAGCTCCATATAGGTCCCAAAGGTCAAGTCTATAGTAAACAGTCAATAACCCATTACAGGTAGGAAAGATCCAAATAGAACAGGAGTTGCAGAATAAAGCCATATAGGTCACAAATAGCAGTATAAATAGTAACTAGCGAATATCAAATATAACCGCTAAGTGGTAAAAAATATAAAAAGTCATAAATCTATAGGAAACAAGACAAGTTCCACATTTCATTAGGGGCCATTGTGTTGAGGCAGTGAATCCATTCGGCTTCTCTGCGAAGCAGTAAGAGGTCCCTATAGTCATTTTTTTTATGGCAAAGGGCATAACTAATATTGGGAGACCACAAACTCCTTTTGAGGATCTATGCTTAACCCATCCCATATTATTTCCACTATATATGGCCTGATCCTAGATGATCTATACCCACTGTCACGACCCAGACCTCACCTAAAGCTTTCGTGACTTATCTGGGGCTCAAGGGGTTAATCACAACAGCCACCTGGTCTGTTCTCAAATGACTAAGGCCCCTTCTCCCACCCCAAATATGACTTATTACCAATGAACTGCCACCACCAAAGCTATTCACAGGAGGGTGGTTCTCCTTTACCTAAATCAAACACAGTTATGCTTTACCAGAATTATCATCAACCCAGAATGACCTCTTCTGCTACCCTTCAGTAGCGTTTAATAACCGAGCTGGTCTGACACGTGAATCTGTAAGAACACAGAGACATGAACTTATGAAATTGATATTTAATATGATAATAGACACAATGCTTAGTTACAGAGAATAACAAAATAGACATACAATATGCAGAACAGTTTCTTATAAAATAAAAGGGAGAACACAGAAAGATTTACACACGAGAACCGTCTTGGCCGGGACAGACCAGAGACCAGGGTCACCTCTTCCGTTTGGAAGTCCCATGAAGTAAGCCAAAATTACAAATCCATACACATTTTTTAAAGGCCAAACTGCTCCTCTCCAAGTTTGTGACAGTTTGAGTCTGGAGAAACACTTCTTCAGAGATCTAGCTTTTATGTCCCCACCTAATATACTGATACTTTTAGTATAGGGTCATAAACTGACCAAAGCCCTAGCTCATTCTGCCCCACTACCTTCAAGGTATTTCCATGAATTCCCAGATCCTGGCCAAACAGAGGTCACTCTATAGTTTAATATTAATTGATACCCCTGATAAACGCTTGTATCCTGACACCCACATTTACTTAAATTCACCAAATAGAGCAAGAAAAGAAAACGGTGGTGGTTTTCAGGCGCTGGGTTAGACTCTGCAATGGGGGAGGGGAATGTCAATACACAGTAAATAGCTAATTAACCTTTAGTGCTGACTCAGCTAAACAAATTGTAAATTTGAATAAATAATAACAAGTCCCGCCAAGAGTTAATAAGTCCTTTGTATATGAATGATGCTTGACTCTATTGTAGATATGATCCTCCAGAATAGACCAGAGCCATGTGGAATAAAGAAAACAACATTTAATAAATTACATTCTACAACACATTAGCAGCACTCTGCCCTTTCTCAAAGTCTAGACCGGCTTGTAGACTTGCTCCTCCTTATATATCCGTGGACAGTCCGTGATAGGTTGGTATTTTCTGTGAGTTCAGCAGTTGTTAACTGATTGTGAACCTTGACTAGTACTGACATTCCCCATAGAATACTACCACGTTAGCCTTGTAAATGTGGGAAGCAGCCGCTACATGTCGCTAATAAAATCACAACATCCTCATACAAAATGTAACAAGCTGTACCTAAAATAAATTGATTTATATTCATTTGCAATGTATCCTATCTGCAATAAATATTATTCAATTATATATACAACATCTGCCCTCAAAACGCATCTGTCCTAAAAAACATCTGTCTCAAAAAACAACCAGTCAAATACAATAAAAATGATACATTAAAAACAAATAGAGGGATAAATGACACATTGGACCCTTATGACCAACATTGTTGCCTTATATAAATGGGAAGCGGCCGCTACATGTTGCTACTGGAATCACAACATCCTCATACAAAATGTAACAGTCTGAACCTAAACCAGATTAATTTATATTAGTTTACACCAGGTTATATACCCTAACTAATAAATTAAAACTAAAACCATCTGGCCTGAAAAACAAGTAAGATCCGATAAAAATTATACATTTAAGAACAAGTAAATAAAATAGAACGATACATTGTAGGGCCCTTATGACATTTTCATAATAATTGTAACAGTCTTTCCCTGAACAACATATATATATATATATATATTGTCTGCAATAAATGATAGTGTATGGTGAAACCTTACATTGCTATATTAATAAAGTAAAACCTTGGTAACAATAAAGGTCTATTCCTTCAATTTTCTTGATTTTAAATTGTGTTCCAGTAAATTGATGAATGTTAAAAAACTTAATATAGAAGTGAGTGAATTGATGATGTGAGGAAAGTGTTTAATTAAACATAAAGTGCAAAAATAACTATAATCCCAGATCCTTTAGGAACCATGAGATCTTAATCCTATAGTTATGATATTAAAGTGCAATGTGGAAAGTAGATGTGAACATAACATGGGATAACTTCCTTATCTAATCAGGAAAATGGTAGTGATTATAGTAGGAGATTCCTAAGTGGGATAGACTTAAAATTAATGTTAGAATCTCTATTATGTTGTAAACCAATCCTCCATTATTATAATACATCTATCTAGGGATGTGATTGTATCCTATATAAAGCCATTTATATGCGGATTTCCATATACAACCCCTGTCCAGGGGATTCCACATAAATAAATAAATTAATTAAAATAGATGGTACAACCCAAATGGATTGATAAAACAATCGATAAAAAAGAGAGAATTATCGTTCCAATAATATAATATATAACAATTAACTGTATTATTGAACAGTATCAAGAGCTCCCCCCCACAAACTGATCCCATCATATTCTTAAGACAAGGGGTGGAGGGGTGTTTTCATGAACATATATCTAATACCATAAATAACCCCTACGGAACTCACCTAACCTATTCTCAACCATACAGATATGTAATGTGAGGGGAAAAGGGGGTTCAGACCATCATCAAAACAAGGAGTGGAGGGATATACTCATAAATATGTGTCTGACTACGCTAAAAACCCCTATGGAACTGACCTAATCTATTCTCAACCATACAGATATGTAATGTGAAGGGAAAAGGGGATACAGACCAAGGGGAGATTTAATGTAATCACAACTATCCTCGCATTTCAACCTTTTAGTATCCCACTAGCCAATGCAGGAAGCGATGTTTGGAGGTCATATTTCTTTCCTAGGTGTGAACTGGGGATAGCAGAGACATAACTGGTTTACCATAATCTACAGTACCTGATATTCCCAGGGGGTCACCTCCCCTGGTACTAGTCAGGCCCACTAGGTTTTGCTTCCAAGATTGGTCGAGTTCGGGCGCTTTCGGAGTGGTATGACTGTAGGTATTCTGGCTACCCATCCTCTCAACCCCGTTCACTTACCTCTGTGGATCAGATGGTCAGAGGAACCATTTAAGCTCGAATTCCTGGTTCAATCCTCCAGGTTCCATGGTGTTAAGATCAAATATACATCGAATTTCTGCCTTGGCTAGTGCAGGTAGGTGGTCTTTTTTTCTCCAGTTCCCCTGGACCTTCCTGAAACCGAAGAAAGAAGTTAGAAATGCGGGGTCACAGTTATGTTTCTCTTTGAAGTGGGCGGAGACTGTATGGGTGGTTACTCCCTTCCTAATGTTTCTCAAGTGCTTCGCCCACCTCACCTTAAGGGGTCTAATCGTAAGACCTACGTATTGCTTTTTACAAGTGCATTCTAAAATGTATATACAACATCTAGTATCACAGGTGATAAACTGATCTATTTTAATTGTTTTACCATTAGTATTGGAACATATAGATTCTGTTTTTTGGTGGTAAGGGTATTGGGGCAATTCCTACACATTATGCAGTGTCCGCATCGGTAAAAACCTTTGCTTTTAATTGTTCCTAATTCAGTAGGGTTTGTAAAAGCAGACTTGACTAATTTGTTTTTAAGGTTAGGGGCTCTTCTATACACAAATGTGGGTTGTTCACAGATGTGATCATTCAAATCTGGATCTTTCTTTAAAATTCCCCAATGTTTCCTAATAAACTTCTCTATATCTTTATATTGTGAATTGTATTGTGAGATGAAGGTAATATTACGGGGTTTAACCCTCTTCTCTAATTCATTTTTTCTAATTAGTAGGGACTCCCTATCTATTGTATTCACCTCATTAATCACAGAATTAAGATGATCTTCCTTATACCCCTTCTTGATAAATTGTGATTTTTTTCTTATCGATATGTAATCTCGTGGCATCCTCAGTGGCACAATTCCTCTTGTTACGGTGGAACTGCCCATTGGGGATACCATTTAACCATGTTCTATGGTGATTGCTTGATACTGGTATATGAGAATTGGTATCGGTGGTTTTAACAAAGTTTTGGGTTAAAATAACATTATTCTCAATATAAATTTCTAAGTCTAAAAATTCACCTTATCAAATGATAAAACAATATTAAGATCATACATATTAAGAGATGAACAAAAACCTTCCAAATCTTCATCGGTCCCTTGCCAAATAAAAAACACGTCTATATCTATATAGCGTTTCCAGAGCACCAGGTCCGCTCCTGTTTGGGTTAAAACATCTAATTCCCAATTCGCTAGAAAGATATTCGCATAGCAAGGAGCGAACCTGGTGCCCATCGCCGTGCCTCTTTGTTGTATATAAAATTGACCATCAAAGTTAAAAAAATTGTTTAAAAGAATAAATTCTATACCCTCTAAGATAAAAGATTTCAATTTATCATCAAGTGTACTAAAATCAAGGAACTACTTAACTGCCTTAATACCTTCATTGTGGGCTATTATTGTATAAATGTGACATCAGAAGTTACTAATTTGTAACCTTCTTTCCACTCTAGGTTTCTAATAACATTGATGACATCTGTCGTATCCTTGAGAAACGATGGAATAAATTGCATAAGTGGTTGTAAATATCTATCAATAAACAAAGACAAATTTGCTGTTAAAGAGCCCGTCCCAACCACAATAGGTCTTCCTAATGGCTGGGATAGGCTCTTATGAACTTTGGGAAGTGTATATAAAACAGGGATGCTAGGTTCCATAACATCCAAGAATTCCCTTTCTCTTTCTGTAATCGTACCTGCTTCTTGATGTTTTTTCAACAGATTTTTTAGGGCAATGGAGAGGCCAACCGTGGGGTCTGATGTTACTTTTTCATAGGTGGAGACATTTAACAACTGTCTCTCCACCTCTTTTTTATAATCCTCCTTATTTTTAACCACCACTCCTCCCCCCTTATCTGCCTGTTTTCAATGCTGTTAATTTTTGTTTTGTAAGGTTCAAATTATCCTTCCCTGCCCTTCTATGCCTGCCCTGTTTCCCTTTCCCTTGTTTATTTAATAGATGGATATCTTTAGTTACCAGTTTCTCGAATGTCTCGACAAAATTGCCACGCTTAAATCTGGGGAAGAATGTTGGTTGAACTTTAAATTCATTATTTTCTCTCTCTTTAATATTCTCCTCTTTAGTTTCTTTATCTTTAAATAATTTTTTTTAAAGTAAGCTTTCTTATAAACTTTTGAACGTCTACATATGTATTAAATGGATTACAGAAGTTAGACGGGGCAAATTTTAATCCTTTTTAAAGAAGCGATTTTTCTCCTTCTGTATGATATAATTACTAAGATTAAAAACTTTGGTGTCTAAATCATCTGATATTGGCACTGTTGTTAGTTGGGGTGTGAAATCAGTCTGGGATTCTAGTGTCTCGGATCCCTCTATTATATTATTTGAATGTTGAACGGACTTAACCAATTTTCTCCTTTTAGATTTATAGATTTTCCTACAGTTTTGAATATTCCCACCCCTTTTGCCTCTCTTTTTGATTGCTTTTTTGGCTATGGTGATCATCTTCCTCTTCCTCGGCTGTGGCCTAAATATCTTCTCAAGATCCCTTAGTATTTCATATCTGCTTAACTCTATAAACTGTGTTCTTTATTTTTCATATCCGGGGTTAGGTGACCTCCTACCTCTTCCCCTAGTAGGTACTCTCTCCCATTCACAGCTGTTCCTATGGTTAAGTGACCTCCTTCTTCTCTCTCTGCTGGGTACCCTTTTTTCCATTCATAACTATTCCTGTGGGGAGGGCTTGGTGACCTCCTTCTCTCCTTCCTAATTGGCGTTCTTTCCCAGTTGTCCCTAGGAACTTCCCTTTTTGAGTCATGTCCCTTTCCTTTATGACGACGACAGAAGGGGTCATTATCCTTAAAATCCTTACACTATTTATTTTCACATCATTTATTGCAGACAATATATATATGTTAAGAAAAAGTAGATGTTTCTCAGGCTGCGCCGTCCTCCGCTGTTGTGGTATTTCCTAGCGGACACTCTTGATACATTGGCTGTTACATAGTTTTTAAATATATATATGTTGTTCAGGGACAGACAATTACACTTACAGTTACAATTAATATGAAAATGTCATAAGGGCCCTACAATGTATGGTCCTATTTTATTTACTTGTTCATTTTTATCGGATCTTACTTGTTTTTTAGGCCAGATGGTTTTAGTTTTAATTTATTAGTCAGGGTATATAACCTGGTGTAAATTAATATAAATTATTCTGGTTTAGGTACAGACTGTTACATTTTGTATGAGGATGTTGTGATTCCAGTAGCGACATGTAGCGGCCGCTTCCCATTTATATAAGGCAACAATGTTGGTCATAAGGGTCCATTAATGTGTCATTTATCCCTCTATTTGTTTTTAATGTATCATTTTTATTGTATTTGACTGGTTGTTTTTTGAGACAGATGTTTTTTAGGACAGATGCGTTTTGAGGGCAGATGTTGTATATATAATTGAATAATATTTATTGCAGATAGGATACATTGCAAATGAATATAAATCAATTTATTTTAGGTACAGATTGTTACATTTTGTATGAGGATGTTGTGATTTTATCAGCGACATGTAGCCGCTGCTTCCCACATTTACAAGGCTATCGTGGTAGTATTCTATGGGGAATGTCAGTACTAGTCAAGGTTCACAATCAGTTAACAACTGCTGAACTCACAGAAAATATCAACCTATTACGGACTGTCCACGGATATATAAGGAGGAGCAAGTCTATAAGCCGGTCTAGACTTTGAGAAAGGGCAGAGTGCTGCCTGAAACATGTAAGTCCAAGGACCGGCATACAGATTGATGACATCATCACCAGTGGACTGAAAGAGGGAGAGACTGCAATTTAGCTTACCCGGGTGTTCCATCTTACAGCAACAGCATCTCCTCTTCTCCTGTTACTACCGCTACCACTACCGGTTTGGGTGCGCCTAGAACTCCAACCACTTGTATTTTTGCTTAAATTCACCAAAACCTGGGAAAGAGATCTGGGGGAGACCATTGGGGAGGACAATTGGAATAGAATCTTCCAGCAAATCTCTTTTAGTTCCATCAGCATCTCGGTAGTGGAGACACTTTACATACTTATATCTAGATGGTACAGATGTCCGGATATTCTACATCATATGATCCTGTCGTACCCCAATTAAGTGTTGGCGATGCAAGCACAGTCCAGGAGACACATTCCACATTTGGTGGAACTGTCCCATTAGTAAACCATTTTGGGCATCTATTCACTCCCTGGCATCCGATATTGCTGGGGACGCAACCCAGCGGGACACGTGTTTTGGCTATTCCAAGTGTCGGATTGCTCTATCTCACAATCTAAGTGCTCCCTCCTACGGCACCTCAGTAACGCAGCCCAAAGCCTCATACCTTTACAATGGAAGTCTATACACCCTCCTACTATCCTGGAATGGGTTCTGATCTCACTTCAGACCCAGGTTTCGTAACACTTGGTATTACTGGCTGGAGTTCCAAGCCTCGGATAAATACAAAAACATATTAAATAGCTCTCCTCCACCTTGAATTTCTCCCACCCCAACAAAATAAAAAAAAAATGAAAAAAAAAAACATCAATTAAGACCTATCAATATGTTTTAGAACTAACAACTTGAAGTCATTTGCCTGTTGGAAGCAGAACGAAATTGCTGGATCCTTTCTTGGCTCTACCCTTCCTCTACCCTTCTATTCAACCCTCCCCCTTTCTTTCTCTTCCTCTTCTTTGTTTCCTTATCCTTCTATGCAAAAAAGGAAAACTTAACTTAGAGTTATATTGTTATATTGCCTTCTCATGTTATCACTGTTTACCTATCTCAGTTGATCATTGATTGATATTGGTTACGTCACGTGACATAGGTATCGCTGTTACTTGATTTGTATCTAAAAATGTTAGTGATGACATATATGATTATTGTATATCCAAAGACTCTAATAAAAACAATTTACAAACAAAAAACATCTAATAACATTGTTGCAGCATGAAGTTTTACAGAATAAATAACATTTTACAACATCAAATGCATAACATAAAAACAAAAAAACTCTTTGTTAAAACATAATTTTTGTTGAAAAATATTGCAGACCGAAACTGATGGCTAAAGTCATGCTTTATAAAAATGATTGGAGTCAATGAATCATATATATTTCTTTCCTCCAAATATATTAATTAAGCATAACAAATTCTTCAATATTTGGCCATTATGTCCGACCCATACATCATATGAAATCGAAATGAAGTCCTCTAATCAGAATGAAGTCCTCTAAGATTCCAAAGATAACAAGGAGGAATCGTTGAAACATCCTATACGTTTTAGAGGTAAGAGAGAAGGTAAAAATAATAAGAAAAATAAGAATAATTGGACTAAAAGTCATAGAAAGATTAAAGAACGGAAAATTATTAAAATGACTTATGAAAATGTAGTTGTAGTCTCACAGGATGGTACTTTACTTTCGTCCCCATCATCAGATGTATCTACATCTTTGGATGTTGAAAGCAAAATATTTAATCTTAGTAATAGACTGCTACAGAATCTTCTGTATTGCAGAAGGCAATGAAATTTGCCCCGACTAAAGGCATGAACCCTTTTGATCTATATATTAACGTACAAAAATTTATTAGAAAAATCTAATTAAAAAAGTTTTTTTTATGGTAAAGAAAATACAAATAATATAAATGCAGAAGAAGAAATACCTTCTTCCTCCTTCAAAAAACACTCCACATTTTACCCTAAACATGTAAGAAGTAATTTTATAGACACCTTCAACAAATTGGTGTGTGACGATCTATTAAAGATGGATCTTGGGAGGAATAAAGGTCATCCTAATTTAAATAAAAAAATAATTTGTGGCCTTAAAAGATCTTCCAGCTGACCATACGGTAGTTATAATACCCACCGACAAAGGGGGGGTCGGTAGCGGTGATGAAGAATAGGGTTGATTATGTTGTGGAAATTAACGGTCAATTGAATGATGGAATCATGTATAGAAAATTAACATTAGATCCAACTCAATGGATCATCAAAAATGTAAAAAAATGTAGTGGATGATTATTTTAAAAAGGGGATGTGTTTATTTGATTATTAGTGAGCCATCTGTACCATCTATATACACCCTGCCAAAGGTCCATAAAGACCAAAATAAACCCACAGGTCGCCCAATTATATCGGGCTGTAATTCTGTGACCTCCAACTTGTCGGCTTTCATTGACTTTTACCTTCAGCCATTAGTGACTACTTCCAGGTCATATTTAAAGGACATTGCCAAGCTTCTTAAAAAACTACAGAACTTTAGTTGGGGTGATAATATGTACATGGTCACCGCCGACGTGAGTTCATTATACACGATCACTGTTCACAGTATTGGTGTTAAAGCCTTTAAAAGGGCCCTAAAAATTCCCTCCTCAATCCTGAATTAGTTGAGTTTTTGGTATATGGTATTGAATTTATACTCATTAATAATTATTTTTATTTTGTGTGTCATCATTATATGTAATGTGTTGGCATGGCCATGGGGACGAGATTCGTGCCCAGCTATGCCAATGTGTTTATGTCATCCTGGGAATCCGACCAGGTTTGGCAGGGGCATGGCTGGGAGGTGAATTTCTCCTCATGGCATCGCTATATTGATGATAAAATATGTGAAACAATCAAATCACTGGTAAATATGAAAATGGTTACTACCTAAGCAGCGACACACAGGAGGAGGAAATAGAGTCCCATAAAGTTCTATAGTCCAGTAATTACTCCATGTGGGATAGAGTAGTACTCCAGGTAGACGATGAATGATGTGGGGATAAAACAAGAATAAATAAAAAATCGTTAATATATATAAAACAATCAGACAAACCCCTGCCTTGACAAAGCCTAATGGTGAAACGCGCGTTGGCGGTAAGGGGTAGCTGAGGTGCACCTCGGCTTCCCTGTTGTTTGTTTTTATCTGTTCACTGCTCTGTTATTACTTTATTGCATCCATCCAGGTTTTTATTACATCCATTCAGGTTTCAGTATATAGTTCTATGACTGGGCACTTAGATGTAGAATAGGTTCATTTATACTCCGTTTGTCACGGAGTGAAGTCCCGCCGTGAGGCGGCTAGGCACTTTTTAGGGACAGCTAATGCTTTTTTAGACCAGGGAGTTTAGAACCTGATGGATGTTTAAATAAATTTTCCACTTGTACTTTATAATATTTTTTCAGATTGCTCTGCTCCTTTGGTCCTATTGGCAATACTAGGAATGATGCATAACTGTCAAACTAGGGGAATCTGTTACTCCTGTACTGTTGCAATTATGTTACAATGTTGATACTATAAATATTTTCCCTCTAGATTGCTATTAATTTACCAGCTGCATGCCCTTCCAGTGTCTGGTCTAGCATTATCAATGATATGTGCTTTTTGGTCTATTACATTATAAATTGATTACTAATATGTTAAATTAAATCAACATATTACCTTAGCACCCTCATTATTTCTCTGTTTACTGTTACCTCACTTTGAGACAATATTGAATATTTTTTCTAAGGCTCCTCATCATATACTGTTGAACAAATTTATAGCGAGCAGTGAATTTTTATTTTTTGGGTTCATATTTCACCTTTTATATTAACCAATTAAAAGTTATATTTTATTTTTCTTCTTTACATCTCCTACATTCATCACTGGAATAAATTTATGTCAGCCATTATTTTACATTAACCATTTTTCTCTCTATTCTATCGCTTTAAATTGGTCCAACTTTGTTTCCTTTTTCTACT
>WWET01008644.1:24519-35551 GCA_011038615.1 Limnodynastes dumerilii
GTGGCTTATCATATATCTGTATAATGTATAATGTAAGTGGCTGGTGGCTTATCATATATCTGTATAATGTATAATATAAGTGGTTGGTGGCTTATCAGATATCTGTATAATGTATAATGTAAGTGGCTGGTGGCTTATCATATATCTGTATAATGTATAATGTAAGTGGCTGGTGGCTTATCATATATCTGCAGATGTATGTCACAAATTCTCTGACTTATTTTAAAGACAGAATGTCATAGTTTGTTGCTGATTAATTGCAAGAGTGCTGAGGTGTCTTTATAGATATGTAATTTCAGTAAACATAGATCTCTGGATTTACATGTGATTTAAGAGGATTTGATTTTTACTGAAATCTCTGCAATCATTTGTCTGTCAGTGGTTTGTAAATACATTTCTGCTGTAAATATGGGGTGTCGAGCGATATCTCTGTCCTTTGACTCCATAGGACTGATCCAGGGTTAGAAGGAACTGCACCAAAATATGCAGATCGGCACCTGGACAAACCGTGCTATAACGCGAGGGGTACAAATTAATTCGAAAAGATGTGCATGCTGCCTGATTTTTCTTATAGCTCAAACATACAGAACATTTTCATTTTAAAACTCTAATTCAGAGTTGAGCTACAAAATATCATTACTCATTCGTGTCTTAAATGTAAATTCCCCTGCAGTCCAGTTGTGGTTCCCCGGCACGATGGTCTGTTTTGTGCACCAGTTGATCGGCGATTGCTGGCAAATGCCGTCGATCTCCATATTTGGAGAGGTGGTGCTACGACTCCCAGAGCCGGGAAGATTTCTATAGTGACAGGTAAGCCGCTCATCCTAACCCTAACGGTCCACACACTACTTTTGTTTTTAATGATAATCACCCAATAAAGGAATGTCTTGAATGATAACGTGCCTGTGTGTCCGCTGCAATCATCATGCATGTTCGCTGCAAAGTGTGCAATATCGTTTAATCACATCTTTTAAAAAGTTTAATTTTAACGATCAAGCTATTCAATAATAAAGGCTCAAGCGGAAATCATGTGTAGTGTATGCTCATATCCTGCAGCCCAACCCTAACCCTCCACTTATGCTGTAACCCTCCCTTCCTTAGGCCTAACCTTAACCTCAGTCCACCGCAGCCTTCCACTATTAGGTCGACATAGGTACCCGTCCCCAGTAGCAATTTTCTATTTGCCCAGCATTGCAGCAATAACACAGCTGTGATTCAGTGGTTCCTGGCGGCAACCGCTAAAAATGTTATTTGGAAGCGCAGGGAAACCCTCCAGTTATGGCACTCGCAGCAGCATATTGCGGAACTCTCTGTTGCGGTAGCACAGAGAACACGGATGCGAAGACAGGCGAATGGGCCGCAGAGCATGCACCCTTTGCGTTCAGAGAGAATTCCTGCCGGGTTTTCGCATGAAAAACACACAAAAAACGCAAGTGTCGAAACGCAGCTCCGGATCAAGGCCCCAAAGTTTTCCTACCCAGGTACCCTGGAAAGTTCCTGAAAGTACAGAGGTCGGGATGGATACACAAAGAGGGAACGCCTATACTGTCATCTGACTAAGAAGGAACGCCTATACTGTCATCTGACTAAGAGGGAACGCCTATAGTCATCTGACTAAGAGGGAACGCCTATACTGTCACCTGACTAAGAGGGAACGCCTATACTGTCATCTGACTAAGAGGGAACGCCCCCTTGTGACAGCAGTCTTTTCTCTGCATGGCTAACAACGCGTTCTGATTGGTTAGCATGCTTTTGCATAAGACTACTACTAATAATAATACAGTCTCAGAAGTTGAACAATCTCTTTGAAAACATTGATAACCATTGATTTAAATTGCACGATAGCATAGCATAGGTATATACAAAATATAATCTGCAGCGTGGAACATTGCCTGTGGTCTCTTACCTTGTCCCCTCGGCTTCCCTTCTCCCCACGTTCTCCGAGCAAACCCTTCAATCAAAATAAGAGAGAAACCTCAGATTCCAACAACTTTCTTCATTAAGCATTTGTTAAACATAAGAAAATAAAAAAATAAAAAGGTTGCATGCTTCCCCCGCCCACACTGTACACTTTGCATGCTTCCCCCGCCCAAACTGTACACTTTGCATGCATTAGGATTAGGTTAGGGTTAGGAATTAGTGTTTGCGTTACGGTTAGGGATTAGGATTAGGTTAGGGTTAGGAATTAGTGTTTGCGTTACGGTTAGGGATTAGGATTAGGTTAGGGTTAGGAATTAGTGTTTGCGTTACGGTTAGGGATTAGGATTAGGTTAGGGTTAGGAATTAGTGTTTGCGTTACGGTTAGGGATTAGGATTAGGTTAGGGTTAGGAATTAGTGTTTGCGTTACGGTTAGGGATTAGGATTAGGTTAGGGTTAGGAATTAGTGTTTGCGTTACGGTTAGGGATTAGGATTAGGTTAGGGTTAGGAATTAGTGTTTGCGTTACGGTTAGGGATTAGGATTAGGTTAGGGTTAGGAATTAGTGTTTGCGTTACGGTTAGGGATTAGGATTAGGTTAGGGTTAGGAATTAGTGTTTGCGTTACGGTTAGGGATTAGGATTAGGTTAGGGTTAGGAATTAGTGTTTGCGTTACGGTTAGGGATTAGGATTAGGTTAGGGTTAGGAATTAGTGTTTGCGTTACGGTTAGGGATTAGGATTAGGTTAGGGTTAGGAATTAGTGTTTGCGTTACGGTTAGGGATTAGGATTAGGTTAGGGTTAGGAATTAGTGTTTGCGTTACGGTTAGGGATTAGGATTAGGTTAGGGTTAGGAATTAGTGTTTGCGTTACGGTTAGGGATTAGGATTAGGTTAGGGTTAGGAATTAGTGTTTGCGTTACGGTTAGGGATTAGGATTAGGTTAGGGTTAGGAATTAGTGTTTGCGTTACGGTTAGGGATTAGGATTAGGTTAGGGTTAGGAATTAGTGTTTGCGTTACGGTTAGGGATTAGGATTAGGTTAGGGTTAGGAATTAGTGTTTGCGTTACGGTTAGGGATTAGGATTAGGTTAGGGTTAGGAATTAGTGTTTGCGTTACGGTTAGGGATTAGGATTAGGTTAGGGTTAGGAATTAGTGTTTGCGTTACGGTTAGGGATTAGGATTAGGTTAGGGTTAGGAATTAGTGTTTGCGTTACGGTTAGGGATTAGGATTAGGTTAGGGTTAGGAATTAGTGTTTGCGTTACGGTTAGGGATTAGGATTAGGTTAGGGTTAGGAATTAGTGTTTGCGTTACGGTTAGGGATTAGGATTAGGTTAGGGTTAGGAATTAGTGTTTGCGTTACGGTTAGGGATTAGGATTAGGTTAGGGTTAGGAATTAGTGTTTGCGTTACGGTTAGGGATTAGGATTAGGTTAGGGTTAGGAATTAGTGTTTGCGTTACGGTTAGGGATTAGGATTAGGTTAGGGTTAGGAATTAGTGTTTGCGTTACGGTTAGGGATTAGGATTAGGTTAGGGTTAGGAATTAGTGTTTGCGTTACGGTTAGGGATTAGGATTAGGTTAGGGTTAGGAATTAGTGTTTGCGTTACGGTTAGGGATTAGGATTAGGTTAGGGTTAGGAATTAGTGTTTGCGTTACGGTTAGGGATTAGGATTAGGTTAGGGTTAGGAATTAGTGTTTGCGTTACGGTTAGGGATTAGGATTAGGTTAGGGTTAGGAATTAGTGTTTGCGTTACGGTTAGGGATTAGGATTAGGTTAGGGTTAGGAATTAGTGTTTGCGTTACGGTTAGGGATTAGGATTAGGTTAGGGTTAGGAATTAGTGTTTGCGTTACGGTTAGGGATTAGGATTAGGTTAGGGTTAGGAATTAGTGTTTGCGTTACGGTTAGGGATTAGGATTAGGTTAGGGTTAGGAATTAGTGTTTGCGTTACGGTTAGGGATTAGGATTAGGTTAGGGTTAGGAATTAGTGTTTGCGTTACGGTTAGGGATTAGGATTAGGTTAGGGTTAGGAATTAGTGTTTGCGTTACGGTTAGGGATTAGGATTAGGTTAGGGTTAGGAATTAGTGTTTGCGTTACGGTTAGGGATTAGGATTAGGTTAGGGTTAGGAATTAGTGTTTGCGTTACGGTTAGGGATTAGGATTAGGTTAGGGTTAGGAATTAGTGTTTGCGTTACGGTTAGGGATTAGGATTAGGTTAGGGTTAGGAATTAGTGTTTGCGTTACGGTTAGGGATTAGGATTAGGTTAGGGTTAGGAATTAGTGTTTGCGTTACGGTTAGGGATTAGGATTAGGTTAGGGTTAGGAATTAGTGTTTGCGTTACGGTTAGGGATTAGGATTAGGTTAGGGTTAGGAATTAGTGTTTGCGTTACGGTTAGGGATTAGGATTAGGTTAGGGTTAGGAATTAGTGTTTGCGTTACGGTTAGGGATTAGGATTAGGTTAGGGTTAGGAATTAGTGTTTGCGTTACGGTTAGGGATTAGGATTAGGTTAGGGTTAGGAATTAGTGTTTGCGTTACGGTTAGGGATTAGGATTAGGTTAGGGTTAGGAATTAGTGTTTGCGTTACGGTTAGGGATTAGGATTAGGTTAGGGTTAGGAATTAGTGTTTGCGTTACGGTTAGGGATTAGGATTAGGTTAGGGTTAGGAATTAGTGTTTGCGTTACGGTTAGGGATTAGGATTAGGTTAGGGTTAGGAATTAGTGTTTGCGTTACGGTTAGGGATTAGGATTAGGTTAGGGTTAGGAATTAGTGTTTGCGTTACGGTTAGGGATTAGGATTAGGTTAGGGTTAGGAATTAGTGTTTGCGTTACGGTTAGGGATTAGGATTAGGTTAGGGTTAGGAATTAGTGTTTGCGTTACGGTTAGGGATTAGGATTAGGTTAGGGTTAGGAATTAGTGTTTGCGTTACGGTTAGGGATTAGGATTAGGTTAGGGTTAGGAATTAGTGTTTGCGTTACGGTTAGGGATTAGGATTAGGTTAGGGTTAGGAATTAGTGTTTGCGTTACGGTTAGGGATTAGGATTAGGTTAGGGTTAGGAATTAGTGTTTGCGTTACGGTTAGGGATTAGGATTAGGTTAGGGTTAGGAATTAGTGTTTGCGTTACGGTTAGGGATTAGGATTAGGTTAGGGTTAGGAATTAGTGTTTGCGTTACGGTTAGGGATTAGGATTAGGTTAGGGTTAGGAATTAGTGTTTGCGTTACGGTTAGGGATTAGGATTAGGTTAGGGTTAGGAATTAGTGTTTGGGTTACGGTTAGGGATTAGGAATTAGGATTAGCAATTAGGTTAGGGGAGCTGATCCGGTTTAGGGTCAGGATCATTGCAATGCTGAACGGACATGACGCGGTTGCAATATTAGAATCGATAGCTATCGCAGTCACTACTCAGAAAACAGACGATCAGTTAAAGTTGCCAGCATTCGGGTGCCAGAATGTTAACCTACGGAAATCAGATCATCAGACTGGCAAACCGCACCTGAGGTAAATAATACAGGGGCGGATCCTAAATGCCGTGAAGGCAGTGTGTTCTCCAATGGCTAAAATAGGTATATGCCCCCTTTTGGTGCTGCGGCGAATGCGCGGTCACCACGGTACCAGAACGTACCCGGACAGAATTCTGGATCCAGATCCGCCACACATCCGTCTATGGGCCGGGGGAGGGATGTAAATGAAACATTGGGATGGGGGGAATATACAACATTTTCATGTGATTTTATTGCAGGAGGATCAGTGAAAAATTAGAGCAATAGAATGCTATCGTGAGGAAATGTCGTGCAGGAAGCGGTATGTTTATGATACGTTTATAATGACCGGTCACTGGAAAACCGCCAGCAAACATATTATGTTACATAAAGAAAACACTAACCACGGAAGTAACTCCGAATAATGTATATATTACACATACGGAAATGGTTGGTGTTTTATATAGCACAGTGCTGGATAATATATTGCCTTAGATATCTCTTTTATTAATTAAATGTATTTGTCGTTAACCAATAAGAAAATGACCTAAGCAATATAGGACCGTGTTCACAACCAAGAGTGAGTTAGGTGTGGACAGAACCGCATCTAACTCACCCGTCCTGACCCTGACCCTAAGGCTACCTTATCTTACCCTGCGTAGTTTCCTTCTTAAGAATGCCTACCCCCTCCGGCTAATCTAAATCCCTCCCACTCCTACCTAAACACTCCCCGAGGCAGCAATAGCACACCTCCATCTTACTAAGCTACTGCGGTCTATGGAGGCAATCTACATCGCTAAATTTCAGAAATCTAAGCTCCAAAGTAGCCGACGCTTCTTAGGTGTGAATATGACCCTTTGTGGCTAAGCAGAAAATCGATTACAATGCTTTTATAGCCCCATCAAATTTCAAAGTCATTTAAGTAGAAAAGTAAAATGAATTCCCCCAAAAGATTTAACTTACTAAATTGTAAATACCTCTATAGCTCATTCCCTAGCTCTATGTCGTGTTCATTTATTGCTAGTGATGTGTAATTTAGAAGATACGCCTGCAAACATGGGCCAAATCCAGCCAAGGGACATTTCATGAATGTACATTAACAATGTTATCAACATTCATACATCTGTAAAAACAATGCACCAACGCGTTTCACTTGCAAATAAGACGTCAGCTTCCTGTTTTATCACAGATGCACGGCCACTTGGGTTTCATATAATACTATAATATAGTATTCACGCATCTGGGCTCAGAAATCCGGGCCGCTCAAATCTCTGCCTCTACTGTAACAATTGTATCCACTGTAACTTATGTAACTTGTTATACTAAATCTCGTTACCCGGCTTCTTGACGGAAGTTGCCGGCTATGTCTGGATTTCTCGGTTTTGTGCTCTGCTCGCGTACACATCATCAAATTGCAAAAGTGGAAATTTTACAACAGTTTATAAAACATCCACTTTGGGCAATTCTGCGTCTGGTTCAATGCTAGCAAAATGATCTCACAATCTAAAACAGAACCAGTAATAATAACGGCTTTACCTGTGGTCCTGGCGGGCCTGCTACTCCCGTTTCACCTCTTTCACCTCTATCACCCTGTTTAATGACATAAGTGTATGACAATTACTGCTTAGTGACAACCAAACTAGACTGACAGCTCATTAGGTCGTTATTCCTAATCTTTTAATGCTAACACTGGAGAAATGTATAACGAAGGATGAAAGATTTATTAACATAATCTCAGGTAAAAGAGCAGGAACATTTTATAATATTACAAAAAAAAGACCTGTATATTTGGGGACTAGTGATGTCACCACTTTATATTATGCCAATGTAAAGTACAATGTAGACAATTATATTTAATATCATCACATCCCTTTATCAGCTTAAATATGTAATGACAATGGGGTAGATCCAGAACTAGTTCAATAAACAGTAGCTATTGCGCATGCGTAGTAGCTATTGTACGTAATCTGCGTATCGTTTCGATACGTAGATTGCGTATATGCGGTCTAAAAGACGTATACGTATCAAAACAATACGCAGATTACATACAATAGCTACTATGTATGCGCAGTAGCTATTGTTCATTGAATTACGTCCGTCTATGAAAGACGGACGTAATTCTGGATCCGGCCCAATGTTTGAAAATGTTGAACCGTCTCGACAGCGAGTTGAATTCACTAAATTGATGCTCAGTAAAATTTTGTATTACAATCACCAAATAAAGCTACTAGCACTTTCACATCTCCCCGGCAATATCTGTGAACCCGGGATATTGCTATGTCACTAGGTCACAGACCCTGGAATGATCCCTTTCGCAGGGTTGACACAGGAAATTTCGGGACTGATGACGGTGCGTGGCCACCAGGGAGGGATTTCTTTAATATTACCATAGCAACAGTAAACAAATCCCTCCAATCAGGTTTTTTTTGTGTTCGACCCAAGTTGAAAAACCTTTCACACTGCACCTCTACCCGGGTCGGACCCAGGAAAAACCTTTCTTTTCTCCCGGATCCAATTCCCGGGTCATTAGACCTGAGAAGAGGACACCTGGACCTTTCACATCGCACCTCGACCCAGGTCTAATGGCAAAAACCCAGGTTTCTAAATGTGTGATGTTAAAGGGGTACAATTTGTATATCTGACTAGAAATGTGTCGAAGTTTTCTTTGACTGATTGCATTTGACATCCAGGTGAAAATGTTCTCATCTTTTTACTTTTATAGTTTATCATTTTAGATAAATAATAAAATATTTACACTTCACCATTTGCATCTTAGGGTCTCCATTAAAACCAATTAAACATAAGGATTTTGGACTTTGACATTCAAACCAAATGGAATTTGTTGATCTTGTTCAAGTTTTAACATTTATGTTTATAGTTTTTGTTTTGTTTCATTGATCAAAATTGCAAGAAGGACAGTACAGATTCAATGGTCTCTAAACAGAAGGAACAATAACTCTGTAAAGTCAAACAATAACAGACTAACTAATTAATGAATGAAATAAATAATTAAAAGAAATAAATACATAAATAAATAAATAAATCTAAATCTAAAGTAATTCTAGAAATCTGGGAACAGACTTACATTTTTGGCCTGTGGACCTAAGGCTGGGTACACGCTGAGGCTTTTCAGCAGATAATCTTTCCAATCACACAATCAAAAGACACTTTCATTAGATATCTCACCAGTGTGTACCATCCACAGACCATCTCACCAGATATCTCACCAGTGTGTACTGTCCACAGACCATTCACCAGATGTCTCACCAGTGTGTACTGTCCACAGACCATTCACCAGATCTCACCAGTGTGTACTGTCCACATACCATCTCACCAGTGTGTACTGACCGCAGACCATTCACCAGATATCTCACCAGTGTGTACTGTCCACAGACCATCTCCCCAGACATCTCACCAGTGTGTACTGTCCACAGACCATTCACCAGATCTCTCACCAGTGTGTACTGTCCACAGACCATTCACCAGATATCTCACCAGTGTGTACTGTCCACAGACCATTCACCAGCGATCAGTCTGTGATCTTTTGATTTGATCTTTTGGAGCTCCTAATATCCCAGATCAACCAGGGAAGGATATATTTAGATTTTTGCAATTGTGCCCTGTGTCTATTAGGAGATCTTTGCACAGGATATCTGATGAATGGTCTGTGGACAGTACACACCGGTGAGATATCTAATGAATGGTCTGTGGACAGTACACACTGGTGAGATATCTGGGGAATGGTCTGTGGACAGTACACACTGGTGAGATATCTGGTGAAATGTTCTTTTGATTGTGTGACTGGAAAGATTATCTGCTGAAAAGCCTCAGTGTGTCCCCTGCTTAAGGTTTTATATGGTTACAGAATTTCCTGACATTGTACAATGCAGGGTAAATGATTATAATGCATTAACCTCTGGATTACATTATACAACACATATAATGATGATGATGATGATGATGATAATAATAATAATAATAATTACCCTTTCTCCTTTGGCACCTTCTCTGCCAGCAGGTCCAGGTGGACCAAAAGAACCCTAAAAAAAAAAAACATAACATAAAGTTGGCATTCAGTGTATAGTATATTATAAGCCTGATCCAGCTTAGAACATTACAATGAATACATCCTGAGTTTGGGAAAACACAAATAATTGTGGATTAGATACAATCCAGACGCAAACACAACCGCAGCTGTGGGTCTATACACATGTACATCACGTGTATAGACGGAGAAAAGCCAAACACAAAGCACCCATGGACCGCACATACAGGGCATCCGAACCCAGAACCCTGCCTTAAAATGTAAGCACCGATCCCACAGAAAATGTCGCTGGTGCATAAATGAGAATCGTACGTAAGGGCTTAGCTAAATATCACTGTACGATTTGAATACACCCCCCCCCCTTTTGTTTTTATCGTGACAGCACATTCCTGCAACTTCTGTCTCTATGAAGTCCAATGGCGACAGGTACATTTTCTTTTCTTCATCCCTACCCCTCCCTTCCCCTCTCTGCACCCTAAAGATACCTCCCCCTAACCCTAACCCTTCCCATCCCCTTCCCGCAACCTAACCTTAACCCCCCATAACCCTATCAATATTCTTCCTGCATGCTAAGCTTAACCCTCCGCTCTCCACAGCCTAACCCTTACCAACCCTATCCCACAGCCTAACCTTAACCCGAGCACCTTGTCAAAATAAGATCATTCAGATTTTTTATTTTTATTTTTTTCATTTTTTTCCCTTTTTTTTATTTTTTTTTCACATTGCATAAACATACATGTCAGAAAAGTATTGTTTTATACACTGCAAATTGACATATAAATAATCATTACAATATTCCATCAATAAATGTATGTATCAATTTCAAAAAACAAATGACATTTTTAATTATGACTTAACTCTTTACATATCTCTAACATGGATATATTAACTTTCAAAATAAATATTCCTTTCGCTCCTGACTTATTACAACAGATATATATTCCACAATGCAATTTGTAAAAGAAAACATACCGACTCAGTAACTCCCAATAAATCATAACTATACCCTACATAAGGATAGGTGGGTCTTATGATAAGGAACGTTACTTGTTCCAATTTAGGACAGATGAGAAACCAGCAAATGATTCAACAATAACAATATAAAAAAATGAGAAAAAAATAAAGTAAAAAGGAATTAAAGGCCTCATTACCTTCTCTCCTTTCTCGCCCCTAAAACCTGGGATCCCCTGTTGTCCAGGTTCCCCCTGAAAAATAAAAAAACATTAGTAATGTCTAAAACACATGTAGAATATTAATATATTTCCAAACCACATATACTGTTAACTATTTATTTCATCACAAGTTTTAGATCGAGTTAGAGCTGTTACAACATCATATAGGTATTATGGAGTGTAAGGAAGATTACTATATAGAAGTCTTGGCTGAAGAGCCTGGACAGTTTTTTTTTAATGGGATGGCTGTTAATGACCTGTCATAACCCTGATCTCACCTGAGGCCTTTGTGACTTATATGTGACACAAAGGGTTAATCAAGATAACCACCTGGTCTGTTATATCCTGACTCCTGCCCCTTGTTCACCCCAATTATAACTTATTACCATAGACTGTTCACAGGAGGTCTTAGGTTC
>WWET01008645.1:5970-30527 GCA_011038615.1 Limnodynastes dumerilii
CCCGCCCGCGAAAGCGGGGGGGGGAAAGCATGTAAAGTGTACAGTGGTGCTCCCACACTGTAGCGGATCAGCGGACCGCTGATCCGTACGTCGCATTTAAGGCAGGCTTATGGCAGCGTTAGCTGCCATAAAGCCCGCATGTGAGAGGGGAGTGACAGGGGGTGTGTACTCTCCTCTCGCTCGCATAATTACAGGCACCCGCACGCACAGAAAGCGTGCGGGAGTCTGAATACGGTCCATAGATATCAATTATATTCTAAGGTCATGAATACTAACAATAATAGTTACAAATTCTACACACTGGGGTTTTTTAAGCAGATAATCTGTGCACTCTGGGGGTACAGGCAATTTGTTGTCCGCTGAAATTGTGGCTAAGTTAGCCCTATCAACTAAACTTTAGAAAGACCTATTACCCTCTCAGCAATTGACGACAGCTGAATTGGATCCACCCGTTGCTGTTCTTCACAGAACCCATCCAGCTCCAGATCCTTATTTGTGAACATTACCATGACCATAAGGGGCTGCTGTTGGACTCTTGTTGGACTAATTGCTGGCCCATAACCTACACCTGTGCTTTGGCTTTAAATATTTCCTCCCCAGAGCAAGGTGTGGGTAATTATTTCCTGCTCCCTGTTGCTGCGTGCTTGCTTATTGGTCTCTGCCGTGCTCCTGTAATCTGCTTCCGCTTGTCTGCTCTCCCACTTGTTCTCTAAGGTTCTTTGTATGTTTTGTTGTTATTGTTCTTTGTTCTTTTTACCAGTATTTATTACCTGTACATACAAAGAAATAGTGCTGCGCTAACAGGTCCCAATAACAAACAAAAAAAATATAAAAATAATAATAATAATAGTTATACTACTGGTATCATAAAGTTATCAATTTTAATAGTAAGTAAAACTTAGTATAACTATTATATTTTTAGTTTGTTATTGGGACCTGTTAGTGCAGCACTATTTCTTTGTTTATTGTGGTATTTTTAGGTTGAAGTTCCTATAGTGCAGCTGCTCTACAGATACCCATTTGTATATTGCTAAGGGAACCTTAGATATACTATACACTTTCTGTAAATTTTCACACTATTGGTGCCAGACAGGATATATTTCCTATCTATTACCTGTTATACCTTACATGACATCTGTTATCTCACCCCTGTGTACTCAGTCTGTAATACATACCTGTAATTCCCGTCTGACATCTGATACCTCACACCTGTGTTTTTACCTGGAACAGTTTTCTTGTACTTGTGTATAGTCACTTTCTGTTATTTCTGTACAGTGAACCTGTTCTGCTACTCTGTTATCTGCAATAAATCTCTACATCTTATGCTGGTCTCCTGCAAACCTTGCATCAAACCCCAGGTATTCATAACACCTGGGCTGCATTATCTCCTGTATTGGCCTTCAGATGAATCCAAATAAACTTAAAGCTATTTTGGAGTTGCCTGAGCCTGAAGGTGTCAAACCTACCCAGCAATTTCTAGGCTTGGTATACAACAAGAAAAAGCGAAAACTGCACAGGGAAAAAAGATACAAGTTTCTAGTTAACCCATATAGCAGTGGTTCCCAAACTTTCTCTGTTCGAGGCACCCATAGGGTCTCCATATTTTTTCAAAATATTCATTTGTAAAAGTGCATTCCACGGCACCCCAGGGAGCCGTGGCGCACAGTTTGGGAACCACTGCCATATAGGCTAACAATACACAGTATGCTGGAGGTGCTACCGGTGAGCAGTAAACAAAAAATTTTCTTCTGGAGAAAAGCCAAATAATAAAAGGCAGAAGTGAATAATAAGTCAGAATAGTGTTTAAACATTACACAACATTGCGCTTCCTCTGTGGCACACACAATGAGTAACAGTGCACTAAGTCATGAATCCTAATGATCAGGATAATTATCCACAATTGGGCTGGATCCAGACCTTATTAAGTGCATGAACTTAGTTACACCTGGGCTAAACCATGTTGATTTCAGGGGAGTCATATTTCATCTGCTGCAAACTGTATTAGAATTGAGAGGCGATGTTTCCTATCCCAAGTCTAAATAACAGTGTAATAGTAAAGCTGGTCAGTATCTGTGTGCAGTAAGCAATTTAAAGATATATCCCTGCATGCAAAGTAGACAATTAACTTGACTCCCCCTGAATTCAACATGGTTTAGCCCAGGAGTAACTAAGTTAATGCACTTAACAAGGTCTTGATCCAGCCCAATGAGCTTAGCAGGAAAATTGATATCAAATGATCCATATGTTACTTTGCACAGCCAAGGTGTTTGCTGTCTGCTGTCTGTGCTGATGCCTGTGTCTCCCTGTGAATGAAGCACCAGCGTGAGGTGTTTTTTTATTATTATTATTTTCTAGCAGGAAATGTACCTCATTACTCCTCATGTGCTTTGTTTAAACCCCTCACTCACTGAACTCACTTGTCAGAGCAACAGGTTTTCATCACCAGCAGACTTATGTTTTCCTGCTCGCTCAAGCGTTCTGGCTTCATGGTTTCTGGTCATGAATTCTGTCCTTGGTTCCAGCTCTTTCTGTGGTTCCAGTTGATAATACTCTGTTTGTACTCTCCATGCCTCTGGGACTTGGCTGCAGCAAGTGTCACCTACTTTAATTATTTCTATATAGATAAAGTCAGCAGATCTCCTATTCACAGTCTTCATAATAATAATGAAAGTATTTATTCACTGATAACGTAACAATCAATAAATACTGATGATGCTATTGAGAAATAGTTTTCCTGGCAATGCTTGACACACCCCTGGGTGGGGCTATTCACAGGACAACCTTTTGATGGTACAGGACACACCCCTTTGCTGCAGCACCTTGATAGTGTTATCACAATCTCCCTGATACTGATTTACAAAAGCTGACAACTATGGCGTAATATGGGGACAGAGCTCTCATGTGGAAACAGAGGCACAAGTAGAGGTATACAGAAAAAAATATATAAAATATATAAAAGTATAAAATAGACTTACATTTTGGACTGTTAAATAAAAAGTATATTTGCTGAACAGAAACCTTAAAGAGCGATAATTAATGTAAATGTAAAATAAATTTGGAAGAATCTTGCAAACTTTTATCTTCTACAGATTTCCTGAATCTATGATCTGCGTTCAGGGGTGTCACAACTTTATTTTTTTTGGGGGGGACTAGAATTTAGCCCTCCCATTGGCGCTCCATCTCATGTTGGTGCGCCCCCCATCTTGTTGTTTTAAATGTGTATATGTGCCCCTCCTCCCAGTACTCCCATCATATCTCCAGCCCCCCCAAAAGTTTTACTTACCTTACCTGTGTCCTCCTCCACGGCGCGCTCTCTCTTCCTCCTCTTACAGGAAGTTCCTGTATGAGTGTTTGCATCCGTTACATAGAGCAGCTGAAATCACTGCACTGTGTAACTGCCGCGGCAGACTCATACAGAAACCTCCTGTATGAGCCTTCCGGTCTTCATAGGGGGGATGACTGTCCTGTCACCGGTCCTGGGCGCCCCTTGATATTTTGGGGGGTTTGAGATGCCCCCTCAACCCTTCCCCCTGTTCCGACACCTATGTTTCATAAACATTGACTTGCTATGCATTGAGAAGTTTTGTTGGACCTATTTATATTATGGCCATGGTTATTTGCATATCTTTCTCCTGTTAAAGGATAAGCCTTTATTACACGTAATATTTAATCTGTTTGATACATGTGATATGTTATTCCCCCAGGATGATAACGAAGCACATAGACAGTGACTGCAGATAAGAGCCAGTTACCCTATCGAGTCCTCACAGTTTTTTTTATTGAAGCCATACTGACCCTATTTTTTTTACTGTACTTAACAATAAAAAAACAAACAAAACAAACACAAAAGGCCAGATTTACTAAGCTGCAGGTTTGGAAAAGTGGAGATGTTGCCCATAGCAACCAATCAGATTTTAGCTGACATTCTCTAGTATGTAATAGGAAAGTGAGCGCTAGAAGCTGATTGGTTGCTATGGGCAACATCTCCACTTTTCCAAACTCACATCTTAGTAAATCTGGCCCAATGTGCTAGCAGCAATTCCATATCTGTTTTGTTCATTATGTTGGACAACAATTAAGCCGACCAGTACTAAATTTGCATAAATACATGTTAAAAGGTTAAACTTGTGTGATAATTTTACATATTCTAAAAGTTTAAAGTAAAGTTTTGTAATTTTCGGTTAAATTAAATGTGAAAATAAAAACACCACCAAGCACACATTGTTTTATGCAATTATTTTTAGTGCTACAAATATAATACATACATTTTTTACAAGGTAAGTACACATGTTCTGATGCAGGGGCGTTTTAAGAAGTGAGGGGACCATTGTGCAGGATTTGTACATGGGCCCCCCGTTCCTTACCTGAGACAGGACTGTCCTGATTCGTGGACATCAAAAGGGGTGGAGCCTGATGGCGATGTAAGCCCCACTCCTTTCCCGTGAATAGGGACAGTCCCACCGCAGTGGAAGGGGGTCTCATTTGGCATCTATTTCTTCCCTCCAGAAGATCTTACAGGGGAGAAATAGATGCCGAATGGCCCCCCTTCCCCTACCAACCCAGGGTGCAGGATGAATGCTACAGGGCCACCTGTTCTGAGGGGCCCGTGTGCTCTGCACACCCTACACCCATTATAGATACGCCTTTGCACTGATTCAAAGTTTAACTTGCAAGTGCTAGACGTCAGATTCAGAGGTGTTTCCGCAGGGTATATCCCTACCTACTAACGGGCCACACGAGGGTCCCAGTCTTTTTTGTTTTTTCTGGCTCCTGACTTCTAAAGGAAGTAGGAGAAAGAAGGAAAGACCTGAGGAAAGGCTTTGAAGGGGCTTTATTTACTTGGATTCTGTATAAGGAGAGCCTAATCCAAAATCTTGGTGTTTTGCCTTAATTTGGAACCCAAATTTGCCAGGAGGAACCAAGGCATTATTTAACTCTGAACCCCAAAATTCAGATTCAGAAAATTTTTGGGATTTACCACTATCCCACCATTTGTGGTGAAATGATTCTGACCTTGTATCAGCTGGTGGAAAATAACTGGGAGAAGCAGAGACAGATTACTTCATGCTGTGTATGAGGGTAATATTTACATGATTAGCTTCCAACATGTGATAACAAGAGTTCTGCCCACAGAGACGCTCGGACATAAAAGAAGCGTCACATTGTACGGCCAGCAACTGCGATCACAGATCAATGACACAGAAGCTACAGACGGCAAAGGTGAGTGGGATCATTTACATATAGCACACGTCAGATCGAAGCACAACTCTGGATCAGCCCCGTAGTGTAAATTTACACCTAGGTAAACCCATGTTGAATTTCAGAGGAGGAGAATTACATTTACTGCATAGCAAACAGGAGTTGGGAAGTAATGTTTTCTAGCCCAACTCTAAATAACAGTGTAACAGTAAAGCTGGTCAGTATCTGTGTGCAATAAGCAAAGTATTCTCCCTGCATGCAAAGAATAACATTCATTTGTTTTACTTCCTCTTCAATTCATTAATCATTAATTATTGTCAGTATAAGTTTCTATTACTGATCATATTGTTATTGGTTTGTGTCAGTCAGGGATGCATGTTTTTATTACAGATCTGCTGTGTGACTGCCTCAATAAGAGACAAGAACGTAATCAGAAGGAGAGTAACACAAGGTCTCCATATTAAATATGTATGATCCCTCCACGATTAAATGATTGTGTTATAGCGCTACTAACGTTACACATACGATATTATACGCACAGCCTAATGTATTTACAATGATATTGTTGTTTCATGTGATAAAGTGAAAATGTACAGTATGTTTTTTTTTAAATGATATAATATCGAGGAGGTGATACTTTTATTTAATGGAAAAATCTTATTTGATTAACACACAGTAGGAGGTAAATGTTAGTCTTTAAAGACTGCATGTACGCAATCTACGTAATGAAACGCTATGCAGATAGCGTAAAATAGTTGCTACACATGCGTAGTAGCTAGATTCTGAAAATTAGGCACGTATGTAAATCCCTATGTAATTTAAGGGTCACAAAATGTATTCATATTACTTAAAATGAACACAGTTTAGCAACATAAGAAATATTTAAAAGGGTGAAATATGGAATATAAAGAGAAATATAGTAGATATATACACACACACACACGAAAAGTTATGATTTAATGATGTTGTGCAATGTAAACACTTTCTAGAAATATAGAACAGGAAGAGAATTTGATCAATGTGATAGTAATTTAACTAAGGGACACTTATTAAGTTCTCCTCATACCATATGTCATAGCATCTCCTTTATATATTATGAATTTTCAACATTCTGGTTATATTTTTTTATTTTTAATAGACTTAATGACATTGTTTATGCACTACTTTACAGGTTTTAATTTTTTTAAATTTTTTTTATTATCTCTGATAAAAACCCCTCACGTCGCGGCTGCATTGCTCGAATAAGTTGTGTTGCAAATTGGTGCATTGAGCCATATGCAAACTACCGGACGTATAACATATACATCCGTTGTTTAGCGGTTTTTCCTACTGCGCATGCGTAGTACATATTTTATGTTATCTACGTATCTTTTCCTTACAGACTGCATTTACGCAATCTACGTAAGGAAAATATACGTAGATAACATAAAAAAGTACTACGCATGCGCAGTAGGAAAAACCGCTAAACAGGGGACATTATATGTTATATGTCTGGTAGTCTGCATACGGCCCATTGTGCCACGAACCACACCAGACACATAAAGCTTTAGACCAAATAGCAGCTACACCACTGGTTGTTGTTATGTTGTTGGTGGAATCCTATATCTTGACCGTGACCTTCTCCTGTGTCTCTTTTCAGATACTGCCATCTACAATGTCATCGTCCATTATCCTGATTCTGGCAATCCTCCTCATTTCCCCCCATCTGTCCACATGCCAAAACTGGGCAACTTTTCAGAGGAAACACATTACATCCGCGGCGACCATCAACTGCTACAATACCATGAATCAGGCTTTCTTCTATCACGGTGGACAGTGCAAGCCTATCAATACCTTCATCCATTCATTGGCTGCTAATGTCCAGGCCATTTGCAATGGTATCACAGGCCCACAAGATGTAACAAGTAAAACAACATTCAGTCTTACCATTTGCCGTGTAGCTGGGAAAGTAAACCCCACACCATGTCCATATACTGGGACAACATCACCAAACCAAATAACTGTAACATGTCAGAATGGATACCCTGTACATCTTGTTAGATAGGGATATGCTAACGTCTGATTAAAGTCTGATTAATAATCATTAATTCCTTGTCTTATAGTGCTCCATTTACTAAATGGTGATAACTTCATTTTCAGGAAATTTTCTCCTGAAAATGAAGGCGTCACCATTTACTAATTTAATGATCGCCATGGAAACCATGGTGATCATTAGCATTCCTACCCCGATCGCCAGCCCGCTCTAATGAATGCGGACGGGCTGATCGTTGAATTTACAAAGTGTTGGCGCGGATTTTAACAATCCTTTCCGATGCGTTAAATAACACCATCTCAAGATGGCGTTAGGATAGGTATTACAGCAGTCCCCCCCATATATCCCCCTTTCCCGCAGCTTAGTAAATCTGGCCCCTGAGCTTCCGACTGTCACTCACCCGGTTTAAATGAATTAGCTGATGTTTAAAAAACTATTTGGCTCTTCAACAAAGGTAGTTACCATAGTAACTGACAAGTGGGAAACTGAGGAGCAGAGTATTTTGTACCTAATGGAATGGGTCATGTTGGGGGGTATGTGATAGTGGTTCTTTGATAAAAATGAAAGCAATCAATGCCCTGTATAAAATATAGAAAGAGACAGGCTTACTCTGAATAGACTATAGCAAGCAATATAGACTTCCCCCAATAACAGGAAACCAAAGAAAGACCAAAACCCCTTCACTTTATTCTACATAACAGTTGGGACTTTTGAGCAGCCTAGGCTTTGGGGACTGAAGGGGATTTGCTTCTCAGTTGTTCTGCATTAGAATATTTCCTTTAGGTTTCTAGGCCCTAGGATAAAGTTTTCCAGCCAACCTGCACCTGTGTATAAGACAACTGCTTGTGACCCGCACAACATCCACAAACCCTAGCATTTTTAGAACAGAGTAAGTGCAATAAAAATATCCTTTTTTTTATGGTATCCAAGGTAATTTCCAGTCCGCTATCAACGCTCTCTATCGTTCCCCCTCAGCAGCAGTTTTTAGTAATGGTCTCCTGTCAACTGTGTTTCCTCTCAAAAATGGAACGCGACAGGGTTGCCCCCTTTCACCCCTTATATACGCGTTGAGTATTGAACCATTAGCCGCTCGGATACGCCACAACCCTAACATTACCGGAATAACGGTGAACAAACGCCAATATAAAATTTCCTTATTCGCGGACGATGTGTTGGTAACACTCGCCAACTCCCACACCTCCCTCCCAAATATCTTCAAGGAGCTCTCAGAGTACGGCTCATTATCAGGCTACAAAGTTAATCGCTCCAAATCAGAAATATTACCTCTGCATATTCCAAATTTTGACCTCCAAGGCTTGAAGGCTAGTTTTGACCTCCAATGGCGCTCTAACTCCCTTAAATATCTGGAGGTCCTGATAACGAATACTTATGAGACATTATATGCGGCCAATTATGCCCCCCTTTCTTAGGACCCTGGCCCAAGACTTAGAAAAGTGGAAACCGCATTATATATCCTGGATAGGACGTATTAATGCAGTAAAAATTTATCTTCTGCCCCGCCTGATGTACCTGTTTCAGACTCTCCCAATACAGGTCCCGACCTCGGTATTTAAATCATTACAATCCTCTTGTATGCGGTTTATCTGGAATGACAAGAAACCCAGACTTCGCAGGTCATTTCTGGCCAAGTCTCCGATTGCTGGAGGCTTGGGTCTGCCCATATTGCAAAATTATTACTTAGCGGCACAGCTGAGCCACATGGTCACCTGGCATTGCAAACCGGGGCTAAAAGTATGGGTGGATATAGAAAACGGACTTCTTCCTGACGGAGGGGTAGTGTTCCTTCCGTGGCTGACAAAAGCTTGTAGACCGGTGGAGGTCTCCGGGATTCCTACAATACATTTTACACTAAGGGCCAGATTCAATTAGGTTCACAGCAAATTTGATGCTTATTTTATACTCATTTGCATAAGGAAATTAGCGCAAATTTTAAACGCTGTATTCAATTTAGCATTTTTTATGCACAAAAAAATCTAAATTCGCTGGTGAATTTTTGTCCATTAATACAAATAGGGAAAAACAATTTTCCCTATTCAATTACATTAAAATTAGCGCAAATTTTTCTTATATTGACCTGTCATAGCTGCACAAATTAATATGATTCAGTTGTTTTGCATTAGAATATTTCCTTTAGGTTTCTAGGCCCTAAGATAAAGTTTTCCAGCCAACCCGCACCCGTGTATAAGATAACTGCTTGTGACCCGCACAACATCCACAAACCCTAGCATTTTTAGAACAGAGTAGGTGCAATAAAAATATGCTTTTTTACACTCACCTCATCAACAAAACAGGCCCATCCAAAATGGGACAAAGGGTCTTTTTTAGGACAGTACTCTCTAATCAAGATTCTCTTTCTCCAGTCAGTACAGGTTATACCTTGTTTTTCTGCCGTCAGAGACTGAGCCCTCACAATGGATTAAAATTTGACTTACATAAATTCTCATTTTCATTGAAATCTGTTAGGGAGAAAAATACCCTACGCATTTCATCTTCTATGCACAGGGACAAAGGACCTGATTCACACTTAAGAGTAAGGTCCACAAGGAAGTGCAGACGTACCTAATATACACACAGATGAGATCCGCAAGAGTGATTTAGAGGTGCTACAAAATGAAGTTAACCACACCCCCAGCCTCAGGGCTGCCACATACGGAATGTTCTCTATGTGTAATTACCAGCTGTGAGTTACAACTCATTTTGAATATATTACTGCCTTGTTTCTAACCCAGTAGGCTTATATATTAGTTTCATCGAATATTTGATCTAGTATTACTGGAGAGTCTATTGGTGATTACATAAGAGGACTTCCAAACTCCTAATCTATTTTTATTATACTGCTATTTATAACAGGTGAATCTATATTTTACTGATGAATATTATTGAGGAGTTAGCTAACTGTGTTTTTACATCAAATTTTGTGCTGTTTTGAACGTGCAGAGAAATTGGTGTTATATTAGTGTTTTTAAATAAGAATGTGCACTAGATATATAAATGAATAAAATAAATTGATTATTACTTTCAAGTGATGTTTGGACTGTTATCAATACCAACATATATGCTTAATTAGCGCTGTATCTCTTTTCTCTATATATGTTCTCTAAGTGCGTAGATTTAATTGCGGATGTGTTTCCTTAATGTAATTCAAATGGAAGCAGTTAGGCTCTTAAAATTAATTATCATTCTCTTAACTGAAATTAAACGCACTTGTTGATTAACAACACAAAACATCATTGTAATAATATATAATCTATTATCTAACTATTAAATGAATATTGCAATTGTTTTTTGAAAATTTTATGTTGACACGTTGTAAGTTTAACCCTTAATGTGCCTGGGAGCAATAAGCTACCTGTATAATGTTTCCTGATAGCTGTTTTAATATTAATTTATTTTTATTTAATTGTTTTTTGAAAATTTTATGTTGACACGTTGTAAGTTTAACCCTTAATGTGCCTGTAAGCAATAAGCTATCTGTATAATGTTTCCTGATAGCTGTTTTAATATTTGAATTTTTTTTATTAATAAATATATATATTTTTTTGTTGTTAATTGTTTTCATAATGATGAGATTTCAATGTATTAAACTTGGTATTTTATGCTTATTTTAATAATACAATTTAAAAATAATTCTAAAAATAAAATTTTTTAAATCATTGTAATAGGAAATGTTTTCTATAGTTGAAAAGAGCTTAAGGAATTAAAAACATAGAGGTAAGAAGCATAGGCTAGCACAGAACCATACAGAATCAACATGAATGGTAGAGGGCTACCTTATCTTTTTCTGTGCATATGTTTGTTTCCGCAAAGCACTCACAGTTGTGAATCAATCCTAACTCTACAGGAACGCCCATACTGTACATTAATAGCACATGTGCTGGTCATTTGCATTAAGAGTCTTGTCCTTCTAGCCACGCATGTGGGACTCATTCCGTGCCGACTGATTTAGCAATAGTAAATCATCATCTTAAGGGATTCCTATCAATATTAGGATCCTGGTTTGCATTCCATGTTCATTTGATATATTTTATGATTTTAATAGTGTCTATTTGATAATTGGATTGAAGGTTAATAAAATTCTCTTGTCAGAATCAAGGCTCTTGCTTTTATTTTTCTTAAGTTATATGTTATTTGAGAGGTAGTGCTCCCGCAGAGAGCAGCGTCTCTGACATTTATTACTTATTTGTTTCATTTTGAATTCACCAATTGTTATATTTATATGATACATCTTTTAATTCTTTTTTTTCATAGCTCCTTTAGGATTTGATAGGCACCAGTTACTGATTGTTCCTACATTTGGTTCACTAGTATTAGTTATGTTTCATGTTTTATGCCTAGGGACAAAAATACCCTACGCGTTTCATCTTGTATGCTTTGCCTTATTCTAATTTTCGTGATTATATTTTTAGTTTGCTGCATGTAAAAGCATGATTTTCAATACCAGCGTTAACTTTAATACATGCATATAGATAGGGCTGTATCTTCTGTTATATGCATGCAAAAGCATTCAGTGTTCTCCAATGAATGTAAAAGAAATAGGTGCATTTGTACTGATGGCATCGCAACATTATTTGTTTATTAAGTAATCTTTTTATTCTTTGCTTTTAACTCTAAATAAGAAACTCAAGGTCTGTATGTACCAGTTATATTACAATCATTGCTTATCTACTTCTATTATTAAGAAATATGCAAACAGAATGTTCATTTACATTGCAGTGATTTGTTTTTAATATGTATGTCTGCTGACTCCATTGATATCACATTTTTATCAGTCTGAGTTAAGACAAGTTGATTTTTCCACTCCACTCAATTCTGAATTAATGGAACAAAGTCACTTTCTTCTGGATGATAGACATGCAGATGAAGAACAGGGGCGGGGATAGGCATGCAGATGAAGAACGGGGGCGGGGATATGCATGCAGATGAAGAATGGGGGTGGGGATAGGCATGCAGATGAAGGTAAGGGGTCAGCCGGTTCTGGACACATAACAGGAGTGACAAGGGAGTTCTCTCTTCTCCCACATGTGGACTTAAAGATCTCGGTGCACATAAAAAAGGCATGGAGGCCTGGATCAAGTTCAATGTCTTTTATTATAAACAATATGAACCTGTTCCTCTCTACAGCCTATCCCTAACTTTCCCAGTTCCGCAGCCTAACTTTAACCCTCCTCTCTTTGAAGACTAACCATAGACTGAAACCCTGGGACGGATTTCTTACTGTATAGACCTGGTTTACTTTTCCCTTTCTCCCCTTCTTTTTTCCATAACTCTTCATCCATTCTTCATTTTTCTCTATCACCCCATTTTTTTTATTTTTTATGATTATGTCTTAGCCAGTTATCTTATACAATCTAACTCACTACACTTTGTTATATCTGGCTGTGCTTATAATTATTATTGGACCATTTGTTGTATATGACTGTCCTGTTTTGGATATTAACTATCTATATTTAACCTGTTTTCTCCCTATTGTATTCTTTGTACAAATAAACAATTTATACTAAGCCTAACCATCCCTGCTCCACAGCTTAACCTTAACCCTCCCCTCTCCATAGCAACTCCAACCAGAAAAAGTAGCATGTCGAAATAAGAACATTCAACAACAACAAAAACTTTATAGAAAGATTTTAGCACTAATACAATTGCATTTAAGCTTGCCACTGGATCAGTATAAAAAATGGGGTTGTAGCAGTGGCGGCATCTTCCCGATGAACACAAGTGTTAGAGGAGGGTAAATGC
Source organism: Limnodynastes dumerilii (assembly GCA_011038615.1). Lineage (NCBI taxonomy): Eukaryota > Metazoa > Chordata > Amphibia > Anura > Limnodynastidae > Limnodynastes > Limnodynastes dumerilii. Next base: position 18,959 of record WWET01008645.1, read on the forward strand.
ATAAACTGGAGGATGGTAGGTTTAGAAAAATTACTACACCGAAAGGGGAGTTGATAAGGGGAGTTGATAAGTAATGTAAGATTCCATCTGAGGTGGTAGGTGCTATCATTGTAGAATAATATAAATATGCTTGTGATAAATATAAGAATATCCTAAACTGAGGATCAGATAGGGTTTAGGATAAGTATAGTTTAAATGAAAAAAAAAAACAAAAAACTGATAAGACTGATGGCCAACTTATTTGCCATCACGTTCTATGAGCCAGATTTACTAAGCTGCAGGAATGAAAAAGTGAAGATGTTGCCCGTAGCAACCAATCAGATTCTAGATCTCACTTTCTTATAACCTACTAGGAAATTTCAGCTAGAATCTGATTGGTTGCTTTGGTAAAATCTCCAACTTTCTTATTTCACATTTTAGTAAACCTAGCTCTATGAGCCGCGTTTCATAAAAATTTTCCTATTATGTGATGTGAACTTTAGCTGGACCTGTTTATAGTATGGCCATGATTAGTAAATTTTGCCCTGTGTTTCTATGTGTTTTGTTATCGCCCTTTTTGTGGGGAAACTGTTACAGGAAAAACATTTCACATCTATGAAATAGGTGAAATATTCCGTGTAACAAAGGCTCATCATACAGGACGATAACAGGAAAAATAGATATAGGAAGTCATGTAAACAGGCCCAGCAAAGTTCACATCACATAGTAGGAACATTTTAATTAAATTCTGCTAATAGACTTTGTTTTGCTGAATTCTTCAAAACTATTTTTACATTTACTCCAATCACTACTCTCTAAGGGTTCTATTTAGAACACATACCAGTAATTTAAAAACAAGGAACAAAAGTGGTTACCTTTGGTCCTTGGCTGCACATCTTCCATTTATATATACACTAGCACACATCTCACATCATATATTGGAATAGAAGACGGCCTGGTGTTTTCTTGTTCGCTGTTGCGATGCGGTAAGCGGGGGATGCGGTGCAGACAGGCGCCAGTCATCCACCCGCTCCCCACTGCAGCACTCTGCTGACAGGAGGTTCCTTGCAATCAGCCACCACTGCAGTTACACAGTGCAGCTGATAGCAAACCCCCTTTTCCGCTGCCGGGGTTTGCTATTAGCTGCTCTGTGTTCTGCCCGGCAGCGGATAGCAGTAACTTCCTGCACGCATAGGAGCTCCTTCCTGTGACACCAGCGTTACTAGGAAGGAGGAGAAGGAGCAGCAGCGTGACACGGAGGGAAGACTTCTAAAGGTAAGTGAAATTATTAAATACTAACAGGCTGAAGTGGTTACACATGGGTAATGCTGAGGGGCTGTTGAGACTTGATGGGGAACTGGGGTGGCTGGAGGGATATGATGGGGTACTGGAGGGACATACTGTGGAGTACTGGGGGGCTGGAGAGATATAATGGGGAACTGAGGAGGCTAGAGAGACATGATAGGGAACTGGGGGGCTGGTGAGACATGATGGGGAGCTGTAAGGACATGCTGTGGAATACTGGGGTCTGGAAAGACATAATGGGGAGCTGGAGAGACATGTTGTACACTACTGGGGGCTGGAAATACATAATGGGGATTTGGGGCACTGGAGACACATGGTGGTGGGCTGGAGAGACATGATGGTGAACTGGGGGTCTGGAGACACCTGATGGGGGGCTGGAGTGACATGATTTGTGAATACTGGGGGGCTGGAGACCCATAAGGATACTGGGAGCTAGAGAGACATGATGGTTGGCTGGAGTGACATGATTTGGGAATATTGGGGGACATTTTTATTCCTGTGAATAGGTGGGTAGGGGCCCCTGTGCATTTCTTAGCCCAGGGCCTACAATTCTGTTAAGACGGCCCTGCCAATATTAGATACTTGATTGAAGACCTGTAGGAAGACAAATAAAGAATAACATTGATATAAGAATACTGTGTAAAGTAGTAATCTCTGTGTGCGCAGTGTTATTTCGCTATACATTTCGCAGGTCGTTCACCCAACTCAGGAGTGTTTTTCTGAAAGGTAGGGGAGGAACCTTTTTAGGGATTTACTGCAGCTGCAGGAACCACGTCACCACACGTTGCAATCCAGTTGATTTATTGCATATAAAATTAGATTTAAAAAATGTATTCTAGATAGCCAGAAAATCTTTTGTGTACAGGATCTCTGCTTCCTGATTTCCCACAGAGATTCATACTTAATTAAGTTCTCTATTTAAATGTTCATTACTTTCTGATGAATCCTGACACAGAAGAAAGGCATCAAAGGGCTTTTTAATTACAACGTATCAGCCTATATAAGAATATTTTTTAACTAGTCTAAAATCTGCTAAGGCAGACTGAAAATCCATTGCAAAGTGACAGACGCACAGTGCAACAAGTATTCCATTGGAGGATGCCATCACTACCGAGACATGATCGGAACTTTCACTAAGGAGCACATGTTGTAGACCAGTGTCTGAATAAGCAGGACAACAAGGAATTTCACCTCCAGTGAACTGCCAGCCACAAGTAACTGCCAGAACACGTTACATCAAAGAAGGATATACTACTATATTCCACTGCGAGTTTAATCTAGTTTGTTCCTACCCTACTGAATGGTTTATCCGGATATACTATGGGTCTTTTACCAGAGGTCTAGTCGGGGTGATGACATAGAGAACAGTTCAAAGCAGGATACAATATAAACTAATGCGTTTCTACCATAATGTTGGTCTTTCTCAAGGCTTATAGTGTCAGTGTACCCTGTGACCTTATTTATGGAGGAGGCTTCTCCCCTCTACTGATTGATAAGCTTTTCTTTTTATTCTAAAATTCCATAACAGTACATATAAAAGATATTTCCAATAAATGTGCATAAAATTAAGAAAACATAATTGATATCAATAAAAAAAAAAGGGGTGGGGGGTAAAATGTTTTTTTCCATCAGGATTAAAGTGCAAGGCAGGATTCATTTATAAAACTGATTCATTTTAACATGATCAGTTGTGTCTATGCAGACAAAGCATGCTGAGAACACCTGGGGACACAGGTTGGCTGAACTTGCTATATGCTGTTGTTTGGTTTTGGGTGTGGTCAGGCCTTAAGTCAGCTGCCGGAGTTGAGATATTATTCAGGGATTCATTTTTACATTGGTTCACAGTGACTATAGAGCACACACCATTATACTAGATGGTCACTGTTGTTCTTTCCTTCCTCGGGAAGCTCTTCTCCCCCAGTAACCGCTGTGGCCAGCGCTGAAGCTTCCTGCTGTAGTGATTGCCAGGGGAGGGCAGCACTGAGGGTTGCCTGGGACTGGTAGGTACAATATCTGGTCTATGGATATTATCATACTGAAACAGGGATCCCTAAGTCCTGACCGTTACCTTACCCTGTATCTCCTTCAGATAATGCCATCCAGTATGTCATTGTCCATAATCCTGATATGAGGAATCCTCCTCAGTGTCCCCCATCTGTCCACATGCCAAGACTGGAAAACCTTTCAGAAGAAACACATTACATCCTCGTCATCCATTGATTGCACCACTACCATGAATCAGCCTTTCTTCTATGTAGGTGGGCAATGCAAGCCTCAGTAGCAGTATCTCAGGCAGAAAAGATGTAACAAGTAGCACAAGATTCAGCCTCACCAATTGCTATAGAGCTACGACTGGAAAACCATGTCCCTATAATACGAAAACTGAAACTAACTTAATATGTGTAAGGTGTGAGAACAGATACCCCGTACACTTTAATACCAGGAGTTGCTAAGGTCTGACTTCTTCATTTTACATTCATTTCCTGTCTTGTAATGCTGCCCTCTTCTGTTCTCTCCTTATATAGATGTTCAGTGTCTTGTAATGCTGCCCTCTTCTGTCCTCTCCTTGTATAGCATATATAATAGATGTTTAGTTTCTTGTAATGCTGCCCTCTTCTCTCCTCTCCTTGTATAGCATATATGATAGATGTTCAGTGTCTTGTAATGCTGCCCTTCTCTGTCCTCTCCTGGTATAGCATATATGATAGATGTTCAGTTTCTTGTAATGCTGCCCTCTTCTGTCCTCTCCTTGTATAACATATATGATAGTTATTCCTTGATAAAAGACAGACAATCCTCTATATAAAATATAGCCAGAGAAAGACCTACAGAGAATAGATTCTAGAGAGCAATATATCCTCCTCCTAATAACAACCAACAGACGGCCCCCCTCCCTGTATTATATATAAGAGTAGGGGTCTGTGAGCAGATTTTGCTTTGGGGGACTGGAGGGCATTTGCTCCTCTTGGCTTTGGGTCTGCATTTTATTTACCAATGTTTTCATTAGGCTCTAAGGCGGAGTCTTGCCCCAGAATAAAATCTAAAAGCTGGCCCTTACCTGTGTGCAAGATAACTGCTTGTGGCCCCCACTATATCCATACACCATAACATTTCAGGAACAGAGTAAGTGCAATGAAAGTTGCATTTCCACACTCCCCTGGTCCTTATTATAGGACCACCCAAATCGAGACAAAGGGTCCATTTCTATAGAACAGCGCGAAGGTCATCTCTAATCAGGATTGACTTTATCCAGTCATGATTGTCTATATTCTCCTCCTCTTCTTGATGTCACTGAGCCCTCGTAAATGTTAATCAATTTAACTACATCATTCCTTTGTGCTCAGAAATACCCTACGCATTTCATCCTCCTGTAAAAGTAGTAAATGCATTTGTACTGCTTGCATCGCAACATTATTTGTCCATCAACGAATACTTTTTTCCTTGCTTATAACTGCATATAAGGACCTTAGGGTTTGTGTTTACCAGTTATATTTTAGTCATTGCTTATCTACTTCTACCATTAATAAATATCCAAACTGATTATTTATTTACATTGCAGTGTTTTCTTTTTAATAAATATGAGCGCTGAATCTTTTAATTTTGCATTTTTATCAGTCTGAATTAAGACAAGTTAGTTTTATAATTTGACTGAGATCAGAGTAAATATGTCACTTATTTCTTAATGTCGGAATGTTGAAAGCTTTGGACTTCACAATGTGAATCTCAGAGTGAGGGGATACAACGAGCGATCAGATCTCTGTGCTGTTCAGGGGTCCGATCACACAGAAATTGGTAACCTGGGTCTGGGCTGTAATTGTTAGAGCTTCATTTATAAAAAAAAAAAAAAGAAGTAAAATACAATTAATATCAAACCTCTTCTCCAACAATGACGTCATTTTTTTATTGTTTTTTTTAAATCTTTTCCCCCATCTGTTTCTCCCTCCGCTAATCTCTATACCTCTCCTTTCTTTTTATCTCTTTCTCCTCATCTCTCTCTTTTCTCTATCTCTGTCTCCTTCTCTCTATCTCCCCCCCATCTCTTTCTCCCAGGTACGATTACTGTTATTTATGTAATATGTGACAAAATATCTTTGTTGTGTACTAATGTTTACAACCTGACAAAACATGTGTTGCAAAAACAAAATCTTCTTCCCAAAATATAAACCGGGTATTGCAAATAAATGCTCTGATCAAACATTTTAACCACAGAAAAAAACATATTTCAGATACTTTCATAATTTGCACACTAAATAGAAGCTAGCTGTAGTACTGAGACCCCAACTGACACTGAAACCCTCCTTCTCTATGTATGTATAGTACTGAGACCACTCACTGACAAATTATATATATATATATATATATATATATATATATATATCCTCTGTATGAGACATAGCAAGGCTTAGACTCTCCTCTGTATGAGACATAGCAAGGCTTAGACTCTCCTCTGTATGAGACATAGCAAGGCTTAGACTCTCCTCTGTATGAGACATAGCAAGGCTTAGACTCTCCTCTGTATGAGACATAGCAAGGCTTAGACTCTCCTCTGTATGAGACATAGCAAGGCTTAGACTCTCCTCTGTATGAGACATAGCAAGGCTTAGACTCTCCTCTGTATGAGACATAGCAAGGCTTAGACTCTCCTCTGTATGAGACATAGCAAGGCTTAGACTCTCCTCTGTATGAGACATAGCAAGGCTTAGACTCTCCTCTGTATGAGACATAGCAAGGCTTAGACTCTCCTCTGTATGAGACATAGCAAGGCTTAGACTCTCCTCTGTATGAGACATAGCAAGGCTTAGACTCTCCTCTGTATGAGACATAGCAAGGCTTAGACTCTCCTCTGTATGAGACATAGCAAGGCTTAGACTCTCCTCTGTATGAGACATAGCAAGGCTTAGACTCTCCTCTGTATGAGACATAGCAAGGCTTAGACTCTCCTCTGTATGAGACATAGCAAGGCTTAGACTCTCCTCTGTATGAGACATAGCAAGGCTTAGACTCTCCTCTGTATGAGACATAGCAAGGCTTAGACTCTCCTCTGTATGAGACATAGCAAGGCTTAGACTCTCCTCTGTATGAGACATAGCAAGGCTTAGACTCTCCTCTGTATGAGACATAGCAAGGCTTAGACTCTCCTCTGTATGAGACATAGCAAGGCTTAGACTCTCCTCTGTATGAGACATAGCAAGGCTTAGACTCTCCTCTGTATGAGACATAGCAAGGCTTAGACTCTCCTCTGTATGAGACATAGCAAGGCTTAGACTCTCCTCTGTATGAGACATAGCAAGGCTTAGACTCTCCTCTGTATGAGACATAGCAAGGCTTAGACTCTCCTCTGTATGAGACATAGCAAGGCTTAGACTCTCCTCTGTATGAGACATAGCAAGGCTTAGACTCTCCTCTGTATGAGACATAGCAAGGCTTAGACTCTCCTCTGTATGAGACATAGCAAGGCTTAGACTCTCCTCTGTATGAGACATAGCAAGGCTTAGACTCTCCTCTGTATGAGACATAGCAAGGCTTAGACTCTCCTCTGTATGAGACATAGCAAGGCTTAGACTCTCCTCTGTATGAGACATAGCAAGGCTTAGACTCTCCTCTGTATGAGACATAGCAAGGCTTAGACTCTCCTCTGTATGAGACATAGCAAGGCTTAGACTCTCCTCTGTATGAGACATAGCAAGGCTTAGACTCTCCTCTGTATGAGACATAGCAAGGCTTAGACTCTCCTCTGTATGAGACATAGCAAGGCTTAGACTCTCCTCTGTATGAGACATAGCAAGGCTTAGACTCTCCTCTGTATGAGACATAGCAAGGCTTAGACTCTCCTCTGTATGAGACATAGCAAGGCTTAGACTCTCCTCTGTATGAGACATAGCAAGGCTTAGACTCTCCTCTGTATGAGACATAGCAAGGCTTAGACTCTCCTCTGTATGAGACATAGCAAGGCTTAGACTCTCCTCTGTATGAGACATAGCAAGGCTTAGACTCTCCTCTGTATGAGACATAGCAAGGCTTAGACTCTCCTCTGTATGAGACATAGCAAGGCTTAGACTCTCCTCTGTATGAGACATAGCAAGGCTTAGACTCTCCTCTGTATGAGACATAGCAAGGCTTAGACTCTCCTCTGTATGAGACATAGCAAGGCTTAGACTCTCCTCTGTATGAGACATAGCAAGGCTTAGACTCTCCTCTGTATGAGACATAGCAAGGCTTAGACTCTCCTCTGTATGAGACATAGCAAGGCTTAGACTCTCCTCTGTATGAGACATAGCAAGGCTTAGACTCTCCTCTGTATGAGACATAGCAAGGCTTAGACTCTCCTCTGTATGAGACATAGCAAGGCTTAGACTCTCCTCTGTATGAGACATAGCAAGGCTTAGACTCTCCTCTGTATGAGACATAGCAAGGCTTAGACTCTCCTCTGTATGAGACATAGCAAGGCTTAGACTCTCCTCTGTATGAGACATAGCAAGGCTTAGACTCTCCTCTGTATGAGACATAGCAAGGCTTAGACTCTCCTCTGTATGAGACATAGCAAGGCTTAGACTCTCCTCTGTATGAGACATAGCAAGGCTTAGACTCTCCTCTGTATGAGACATAGCAAGGCTTAGACTCTCCTCTGTATAACACATAGCAAGGCTTAGACTCTAATCTGTATGAGACATAGCAAGGCTTAGACTCTCCTCTGTATAACACATAGCAAGGCTTAGACTCTAATCTGTATGAGACATAGCAAGGCTTAGACTCTCCTCTGTATAACACATAGCAAGGCTTAGACTCTAATCTGTATGAGACATAGCAAGGCTTAGACTCTCCTCTGTATAACACATAGCAAGGCTTAGACTCTAATCTGTATGAGACATAGCAAGGCTTAGACTCTCCTCTGTATAACACATAGCAAGGCTTAGACTCTCCTCTGTATGAGACAAAGCAAGGCTTAGACTCTCCTCTGTATAACACATAGCAAGGCTTAGACTCTAATCTGTATGAGACATAGCAAGGCTTAGACTCTCCTCTGTATGAGACATAGCAAGGCTTAGACTCTCCTCTGTATGAGACAAAGCAAGGCTTAGACTTTCCTCTGTATGAGACATAGCAAGGCTTAGACTCTCCTCTGTATAACACATAGCAAGGCTTAGACTCTAATCTGTATGAGACATAGCAAGGCTTAGACTCTCCTCTGTATGAGACATAGCAAGGCTTAGACTCTCCTCTGTATGAGACAAAGCAAGGCTTAGACTTTCCTCTGTATGAGACATAGCAAGGCTTAGACTCTCCTCTGTATAACACATAGCAAGGCTTAGACTCTAATCTGTATGAGACATAGCAAGCTCTATGCCTTCTTCTGTATAATATATAGAAAGTTCTAGACCGTCATCTGTATAACATATGGGAAGAGATTTACAAACCCCTGTAGAACCCATTGGAAGATATAGATCCTCCACTGTATAATAAATGGAAAGATATTGACCATCCGCTATGAAACACAAGATATAGGGCCAGATTCACTAAGCTGCGGCTTTGGAAAAGTGGAGATGTTGCCTATAGCAACCAATCAGATTCTAGCTCTCACCTTCCTTTTACATACTAGAGAATTTCACCTAGAATCTGATTGGTTGCTATGGGCAACATCTCCACTTTTCTAAACCCGCACCTTACTAAATATGGTCCATAGACACAGATACAGTAATAATATTTTACTCTAAAGCAAAAAGTTCAAAGCATATTAACATTATTCTCATCTAACTAAAATTATCCTGATTGGTCAGTCAAACTACTACAGTCAATGTTTCTAAATTTCTAACAATTCTATTTGATGATAAATAACAGTGGAGAAACGCGTAGGGTTATTGTGACGAGTGAGAAAATTAAATGTTGCTGCTAAAATTACTGACCATTTACAAAATAACATATTAAAGAACCACTCAAAGATCAAGTATTCCAGAAGATTAGAATATTTTTCTGTGTATTGCAGATATACCAACACTTCCAGTTCTTGGCTAATCACAATTACAATGCATGGTCCAGATAATGGTTGCTATGAGTGCCTTATGAACATATAAGAGGTGTTGTTTCTTTTGAATATTTTAAAGACTGGCTCATTTGTTATGCATGTAATCGATCAAATTATAATAAAGTTAAATTCAATATTGCTTATTAATTACAAAACTAAGTTTGCAATGTTCATTGTTTTTACTTCTTTATTATTTATTCTGCACGTTGAGGGTCTAATCCAAACCCAGATGCAAAATGATCCCATTGCGCTTGCCATGCCTTAAATCCACCCAACTGCAGCTCTGAATCCCAAGGCAGGTATGGCAGGTGGTGTATGTTCACCAAGCAGCCAATCAAAATGAAGCTGCTTTCCCCACCGATCCAATCACAAGTTGAGGTGCTTCAACGTTATGTATGGTAAAAATGATGGTTGTGTTTTGTGTTAGTGTGTAAGTAATGAAAGTGCTAAAAGTTGAGACATGATTGAAATTAGCTTTCCAGTAAAAAAAAGTTAAAATGTTTTTTTTTTAAAGCAACGCAATGAACAAGCAGTATTCCCAAACCTTTTCTTTTTTTTAACTTTACGTACTTACATCTGCGTTCAGGTCTCAATCTATTTGTGAGCCCATTCTGTACATTGACTGCATTCCTCCGCTTCTTCCCGCCTACAAATTTTGGTCATTGTTGAGTTGATATTGCACTGAGAAAATCACTGAGAAAATCTCGTTGTGTACATGTCATGTGGGTCATGATTTCTACACTGAACGCTTCATGTTTAATTAAATGACCTGGTAACCGTTAGGAAAAATTTCTAGGGCCATTTCTAGGGGCAGACGAGTCCAACCAACCTTTGTGTGAAGCCAGCCTTATTGTCCTCTCCTTCAGTTTGCCCAGCCTTATTAATCCCCACTTTAATTTGTGTCCACCCAGCCTTATTGCCCCCTCCTTCTGTTTCCATATAGAATTATTGCCCCTCTATGTGTCCATTCTTATTGGCCTATGTTCAGCTTCCCACTACCCCATTCCAAATCCCCATTCCCCATCTACTAAAAGATAAAAAGTAATACACTTACCTTTCCTGTGTCTTCCGGGCTCTCTCCTCTGCTCAGAGCTCTGTAAGAATGAAAGCTCCCGGCGGCAGCGAGAAGTGAGCAGGTATGATATACGGTGGTATATACCATCACTTCTATGAGCCTGCTCTGAGTATATATACAGCTGCTCATAGAATCTTAAAATTCTATGAGCAGTTGTATTCTTACTCAGAGCCGGCTCACAGAAGTGGCGGTATGCCATACCGCCATATACAGGCCCACTTCGAGCACTGATTATAAGGAGCTCTGACTCTGTTGCTGTCGGGGTATAAAGGATTTGGCACAATGTCAGCTCTCCTGCTTCGTACGGGACTGACCTGACTGGGTGCAGAAGGTCCCACTGACCTTTAGAGAGGGGCTCCTGGAAACCTGCTGATCATTATCAAGCAATAACTACCAGCCGAAGCAAGGTTTTATTCATGTATATTGCTTAATTCTTTATTAAATATTATTGTTAATTAAGAATTGTCTTGTGTTGTCTCCTTTAACTCCTGATATTTAAAGAACCCTCAATTTCCACCAGGAACATAAAGAAATTGAGAAAATCATAAGAAAAAACTGGGGATAACTACAAAATGATAAAGATTTAAAAGGTATAGCTACACAGTGCCATCTACTGGTAAAAAAAATAAATGCTTAATGAGTCTGCAGGAGGTCCAAAGGAGAGAGCACCATTTGCATCTGGCAGATGGCATTCGAGAAAACGTATGATCCTATCAGGGGGGAAGCACAAGCCCTGCACCCCCGTTGCACACCTTAAGTGAGTCTCATAGGGAAGGCAGGATCGTACATAAGAGCTTGCGGGCCTGCGCCATCTCACAGGTGATAACGCATGCGGGATGTATCAATCAGCTTTCAGCATTGCTTCTGGGTCCAGTCCCATGCACTTATTTTGCTTAGTTGTTAATGCAGTTCTGAGTATTTGTCGGTTAGTGGTCTCAGTACTACACATAGCCGGCGGCTGGGAGAAGGGGGTCTCAGTACTGCAGATAACTGTCTTTACAATGTGTTATTTTCTGTGGTTATAATGTGTGGTTGGAGTATTTATTTGCAATATGTGGTTTATGATGTTTTTGTTTTCGCAACAAGTGATTGTCATGTTGTACACATTAGTACACAACATAATCATTTTGACACACATGTTAGATAAATAACTGTTGCAATAACATACTATGCCTGAGAGAGAGAGAGAG
>WWET01008646.1:4267-15691 GCA_011038615.1 Limnodynastes dumerilii
CCCCAGACTATACTTTGCCAGCCATCCCCTGTTCTTATGTATGTCCAGTCAGCCTCCTGCCCCCTCCTGATATATTTTTGGGATCAATTTCATTGTTGTGCCTACTCTATTAACTTATTGCAGAAGCCACATCGCTGCACACACCTGCTTGTTATTCATCCAGCTTTAACTTTATTATGGTCATTTTAATAAATATTTTATAACTTATCTGTCGAGGTTCCTTTAGTTCTTTTCTAGCACATCTCCCATTATTTTTTCAAATAACAAAGCAGACCACTAAAAAGCACTAAATACCTGCAGCCCAACTCGCACACAATAAGAGAAACCCAACTCTCAAAAGGAAGAATCAATTAAACAAAAAGTATGTGTATTGGCGCTGGTTCTAACTACAAACATGTAAGAGATATGTATACGAATTGAAAAATACTGTATTTCCCCATGTATAAGACGCACCTTTTTTTTAGACAAAAAATAGGTCTAAAAACCAGGTGCGTCTTGTACAGGGGATGTAACACTGAACTTACCTTTTCTGTCCCTCCAGCGGTCCCTCCGGCAGTTTCAGGCTCTCTCCCATGCAGCTCTGACTCAGCCTCTCTCCCTCGCGGTGCGCGCTGTACAATGACGTTGATGTGACCTTAGGTCATGCAACGTCTATGTGCAGCTCGCGACGCAAGGGAGACAGTCTGAGTCACAGACACGGGGAGAGAGCCTGAAACTGCCGGAGGGACTGCTGGAGGGACAGAAAAGGTAAGTTCAGTGTTACATCCCCTGTACAAGACGCACCTGGTTTTTAGACCTATTTTTTGTCTAAAAAAAAGGTGCGTCTTATACATGGGGAAATACAGTATTTTTCAATTCGTATACATATCTCTTACATGTTTGTAGTTAGAACCAGCGCCAATACACATACTTTTTGTTTAATTGATTCTTCCTTTTGAGAGTTGGGTTTCTCTTATTGTGTGCGAGTTGGGCTGCAGGTATTTAGTGCTTTTTAGTGGTCTGCTTTGTTATTTGAAAAAATAATGGGAGATGTGCTAGAAAAGAACTAAAGGAACCTCGACAGATAAGTTATAAAATATTTATTAAAATGACCATAATAAAGTTAAAGCTGGATGAATAACAAGCAGGTGTGTGCAGCGATGTGGCTTCTGCAATAAGTTAATAGAGTAGGCACAACAATGAAATTGGTCCCAAAATATATAATATACTGGTAAGTAGAATTAACCATGGATGGAAGTCCTTAGGACAATAAGCATTTCATATACAATGTTGTAGATATCACACATGGAGGATGGTTAGCCCTTCCATTGCCCACAATGGAAACTCTTGAGCATATACTAAAGAAGGCTGGAAGATTATGCACTCTGTGTGCCGACAGCACCGATAAGGGCTCAAGTGTCCCTCGTGTGGGGAGCAGTAGAGATAGGTGAAGGTCTGGCGATAGCCCACAGTAATGTCTCTTTGAGATGCTGAAAGAGGTTAGCGGAAACAAATGGTGGTATGAGCCAGCATAGGTATGTAACTCACGTTTCCCCTTGTATTGGAGCCGTTGCAACGGGAGAAGGTGTAGAGCTAATGAAGCTATGTTGTCAAGCCTAATAGTGTTGCACGTGCTGGCCGCAAGAGTAAGAAGGTTGTAGGCTCTGATGCTATCACTGAGTACACGTGGGCGGTGTGTAAACACCGCGTTGTCGGCCGGCTGCCGAGAGGCATGACCACCGGTGAAGGGTATGTGAGCCCCCATCTCGGGCTGAAGGTAGGCTAAATTGCAATAGCGGGTATAAAGGAATTTGCAGTCCTCAATGTGAGAAGGTCTCCAATAGGGATAAAAACAAAGTCCTTGATGGAAATCAAATTGCAGAGTGCCTGATAACAGAGTGCAGAAGTATAAGACACATCAATTGCTGCCCCTTGACGCGTTTCTTTGTCCTAATTCCGACAATTTCCTCAGAAGGGATGATGACTCACAGGAAGTCTGTTTTATACCTTTCATACACTTAGTTGATTAAAAACAAATGATCTTATTAATTGAACCTATCGAGATTCCTATGTTGAGCAACAAAAGTTAGAACCCATATTTTTCCATATGATGTTAATAAGTGCATGCAGTACATAAATGGGTCCATTGTAATTAACAGATTTGTAAAATATTAATAAAAATTATTAATGATAGATAAATAATAATAACATCAATTTCAATTGAGCAGTAATATATAATATGCGACCAACAAATGATTGGCAATAACCAGTGAGGACAAAAGTTAGCTATAACCAGTTAGTCAGATATGGTTACATTGTAATAATATCTAATTATCATATAGTCTAAATCTGTTCAAGTTTCAAAAATACATATTCTCTTTAAACAATTTTATAATGGCATCTCCCATTATTTTTTCTTGTATTTTGTGTTAACAGATTGGCAATATCTGTTTGGCAGATAGCGCTCTGAAATTAACTTTCTATTATCTTTCCTATCCACCAAGCTCGAGTTAGACTCTCTTTTTGCTTTGTTATTTGCAAGCAAATGCAGTTTATTTAACAAAAAACTAGATTTTACCAGGAATTATATAAAGCAGCAATAGTCTAACACACCACATATGGTGACTTATTCTTACTACTAAAACACAAGAACGAAACCAAATTTAGAGAAGGTATAGTTTCATGGACATTGTCCGGATCTTGAGTTATATCCTTGGACCATTTCTGATGGCAGAGCAGGACCTGGAAGGAAGTGGAAATAGTACAGTGAGAGTGTGCTGTGCAATCTCCGTACTAGGTTGAATTTAGCATCAGAACCCCCTGCACTCAGAGCTCTGAATGCAGAAACATCATCGAAGTTTGGTTTTGAACCACACTTTTAAATCTTACCAGCAAAATTGTAACAGAATACATTTATCTGACGTGTTACTGGTCTATGAAGCCTTAAAATAGTAGACTGGAGCTTAAATTCAAATTTTTATGTTTTTGTAACTTTGTGGATCAGATTATGAAAATCTGCAAAGGCCTACCTTAACTTTTTTTTTTTATAACTTATTTTGGTTTTGCATATTTTTCAAAACAAACATACAAATAAAACAACGTGCGCACATGTCAGTTGTACAAATTTCGTCAGAGAGCTTACAGAGATTGCATTAAAAAGATATACATACATAACACAATCTAAAGGTTATACAATTCTGTATACAGTGTACGCGTGCATATAAAACGACAAAATTTGGAGAGAGATAAAGTAGTGTAAGTAAATAATATAGGGAAAGGGATGAACAGAGGTCATGTGATGCATATATAACTAGCCTGCGTTTATTGAAATGAATATAGTATCTTAAAATCTTTTACCCTGAGTATGTACTACTACATTTGTCCAAGTGAAATGATTTAAGTGTCAGCTTCCTAACTGTCTATACAAACAATTTATATATGTGCGTTTTTGTGGATATATCCAATTGTTCAATATATGGTCCCCATTTCCTATAGAATTTTTCCACTCCTTTTTAATATCTGGGAGGGTTGCTCTTCTATCAAAGTAAATAATGCTCAATAGAGAACTTTTAACTGTGCCCAAGAATGGGGGCGAATGTGAAATCCATTGTTCAAGGAGCACTTTTTTGTCCAGAGTAACAATAATAGTTAAGACTGGTATAATCTCCATTTGTCGCAGGCCTAATTCCCAACAATCAAAGTGAGCACATACAATTGTCAAAGAATCTGGGGCAATTTGTAATTGAATGTTTGATTTATAAATTGGGCTACCTTGTTCCAAAATCGAACTATCTTTCGGCATTCTCAAAAATTATGGAAGAAGGTAGCCTTAGGCATTTTACATTTAAAGCAATCAACTGAATCTGAAGCAACCATATGTCTTCTTGTATAGGGGCCATATACATTCTATGCAAGGTTTTAACATGTACCTCCTGGAGCTGGGCAGTACTCAGGTTTTTCATAACAGTGTTGTGATGACGTATTAAGGTCTCTGCAGAGGTAATCTGGTGTATGTCAATTTTCCACCTATCAATGAAAGCTTTCCACAATTTAGTGGAGGAGGTTAGTAACAAGTCCTTCTGACGGAATTTCATTCTATAGGTGTTAGTTTTCACAAAGTGCAAAAGAGTCATAAGGTCGTCTGATAGGTGCTTACCTGGAAATGCTGTAGGTTGAGTTTGGGCATAATGTCGAATTTGAAGGAACATAAAGAAGTGTGAGTTGGCAAACCAAATTTATCCTTTAAATTAATGTGATCAACGAGCCACCAGGAGCAAAGATATCTTTGATAGATAGAATACCTTTTAGTTTCCACAGAGTGAATGTTGCATTGTACAGGGTAGGGGAGAAGGCCGGATTTCCCCAGATAGGAGCGTATAAAGAGCTGTTCGGATTGCGTTTATAGGAGGAGTTTATTTTTATCCATGCATGATATGTGTCTCAAAATAAAATAGTGGTAATAAGTCTACGAGGCCTAAGTAATAGAGCAGCTGGGGAGTAGGGATGAAACAAAGCTTCTTCTAGTTTTATATTCGTATAAATTTCTCTCTGCGGCATCCAATCTGCAATGTACCTAAAGATTAGTGCACAAGAGAAGGACGTAATGTCTGGGATTCCCAGGCTTCCCTGTTTTCGAGCTAATTTTAATTTTGCCAGCTTGACTCTTGGTTTTTTATGTTTCCAAAGAAATTTAGAAAAGATATTATCACAAAGCAATTTATCAGCGTTAGAGAGGGCTATAGGCAACATTTGTATTTGTATATATGAAAGTTTAGGGAAAATCATACTTTTAAAGGACTGCTGCTCTACCCAAAAGGAAAGAGGCAATAATTTCCAATTGTCGAACTTCCTAGAGATTTCTTTAATACTAGGCGTATAATTGTGACAATATAATGATTTTAATGGTGGGGTTATTTGTACTCCCAGGTATTTAAGCTGGTTTAAGGATATCTTAAATGTAGGTGTAGTTGAAATTGCTTTCTGTCATTGGTTTTCAGCAGTTAGGGACAAAATTTCTGACTTTTGAAAGTTAACTTTATATCCCGTGAATGTACCAAATTGCTTAATCATTGCTACTATAGCTGGGAGCAAAGAAGTGGGATTTGAAACAAATAAAGGCATGTTGTTGGCCAAAAGCGGCAACTTTACTTCTTGCCCTCCAACCCTAATGCCATGAAATTCTCTCAGCCTTTGCAAAGCTATCACCATGGGCTCTAATCCAAGGGCAAATAACAGGGGGGACAAAGGACAGCCCCTGGCGAGTTCCTCTTTCTATAAGGAAGGGTGTAGAAAGATATCCATTAGTAGCCACTTGTGTAGTGGGGAGAGAATATAGGGTTGACAGGGGTGAAATAAATTTACTTGGCAATCCAAACCACGTCAAACTCTCAAACAGGTGATCCCAAGTTACCAGATCGAACGCTTTTTCAGCGTCAAGTGATAGTAATAGATTTAAATCCGAGCTGCCAGGCCTCTGTGCCAACTCCTGAATGACTGTTAGTACCTTCCTAATATTAGACACTGAGTGCCGTCCCCAAATGAATCCAGTTTGATCTCTATGAACAATAGTTGGTAATATATGTTTAACCTGTACTGCTATCATTTTAGTAAACAATTTATAGTCAGTATTTAGGAGCGAGATAGGTCAGTAAGAGCAACTTCGGATCCCTACCTGGCTTTGGGATCACGTTAACGACAGCGGAATTGAAATATAAAGGAATAGCGAGCTTTTCTTTAATATGGTTGAAGAGTAGCTGTAAAGGTTCCATTATTTCCGAGATTAATATTTTAAAGAATTCCCCACTGAAGCCGTCAGGCCCTGGAGCTTTGAACATTTTTAATTCTTTAATAGCTTTCTCAATTTCTTGAGTAGTGATAGGGGCCAGGAGAATATCAGCTTGTGAGTTACTTAGATGAGGCATGGACAAGTCAGACCAAAATAGATTTTTCTCAGTGTTATCAATCCTGTATTGGGAGTGTAACTTACCATAGAATTCCCTAAAAATTAAAGCTATGTCTGTACCATTATGTGTTTTAGAGCCATCTTCCTTTTTTACACCACGAATAAATGATGTAAGTCTTGAACCTGGTAATAGATTTGATAGTAAGCGACTTGGCTTGTTACCCTGTTTATAGAATTGGAATGAGTAATGTTGGGTACGTCGGTCTCCGAACTGTGTGATAATATTATAAAATATGCTTGTGCTTCACAATATTTGTCCTTATTGGTTCTCGTGGGGTATTTAGTGTATCTTTGATAAGCTTTAGTTAGGCCTTTCTGCGCCTCTATATATGATTTAGTATGGATTTTATTAGATTTCTTAACATATGAAACTAATTCACCTCTTAATACTGCTTTTGCAGATCGCCAATAAAGTAAGGGGTCTTGTTTATGTTGAACATTAAAGGTTGCGAAGGAGGCCCATGTGGCTTTAAAAATATCGTGGAATTTAAGTAAATTGGCCAAATAGGAAGGGAATATAATTACCACCATCTAATGTAGAAGTTAGTGTGACCCAGACCAGCGCATGGTCTGACAAACATATAGGTTCTATATAAGAATCAATGAAAGACAAGTATAATACCTGTATGTGGGATGTCTAGATCTCCAAATGCCACAAAGATGCAATTGTTGTAAAAATGTGTTTATACTTAATTTAGGCGTTTTAACACGAGTTCAGCTTGTTTGTCTGTCAAGGGTTGGAGAAGCGGTCATGTTAAAGTCCCCCCCCCCAGGACAATTTGCTGATCACTAAATGAGAACAACTTGGCCAATATTCGTTGAAAAAAAGGTTGATTATAAGTATTTGGACCATATAAGTTGCAAATAATATAACGAGAATAATGTTTATGTTAAAGTATATCTCCCCTCCGAGTTTTCAAATTTAGAGTGTATTTCTAAATGCAACTGTTTCTGGAATAATACTTGAACTCCTCGAGCTTTGGAGTTAAAGAAAGCTGATGTTAAAACCAAGTAACCCATCATATTTAGTTTAGGTATTTCAGAATCTTTGAGGTGTGTTTCTTGTAGCATTACTATATCTATTTTAAGGTTTTTAAGGTAAGTAAATATTTTTTTTCTTTTTACCGGGGACTGAATCCCTCCCACATTCCAGGAACTTATTTTAATTGCAGACATAAGCAAGTGCTAAGCATTTTATAAATTTATATATATGTAGTCACTAAAATGCATGAAGATTTAAAAACGGTTGGGAGTTACATATAGTAGTCAGAGCTAATGTTGTATGAAAGCAAGCAAAAAGTATCTACTTCAACATGTATAGGTTCACGCAAAGAGTATTCACTTCAACATGTATAGGTTCACAGCAAGATCTATAAAGAGCATGACATGAGGGAAAACAAAAAAAGAAAGAACAAGGGGGAAAATTATAATAAACCAATCACTGGGGTAAAATATCTCAGCGAAGCACAAGAGCCATATAAGCCTTTCTAGTTAATGGATCATTCAGTACCAACAGTAATTTGAAGGCCTCCTTACAGGCCACGGCATAGTAACGGTCCCAGATATATGTTTCTGGACAGCAACAATTGAAAAGAAAAGAAAAAGGAAGAAAAGAAAAAACAGAAGAGAAACATAAACACTAACAGTGCCCATTCACCTCCCAGGAGTAAGCACAGTATATATATGCTCATCATCCCACCCCTCATACTTCTCCCCCATTTTTATTATTTATTTATTTATTTATTAATTTATTTATTTTTATTATTATTATTTTATTTTTTATATTTTGTTCCCCCCCCCTCTGTTGCTCCCTCCTATCTTCATCCCCTCCTATGACTGTGTCAATGTTACACAAAGGAAATAATTGAATTATATAGAAAGACAGTAGTTAATTACCACAATCTTCAATCGAGACTTGCAAGAGAAGCTAGAGAGAAAAAAGGGGGATCCAAATACTGTGAGCTAATTGTCCCAATAAATGGTCCAGAGAGAATTTTGTTGCAGACGATTCTAACCACAGGAGGAAGGTAGTAAGCTGGGTAGCGCTGACTAGCGTATCCAACCAGGAAAAACATAACAAGGGAGGAGAATGGACAGTCTCACCAATAGGTGAATGTCATCGCCAAAAGGTACCCATTATATGAAATGTGTATAATTTTAATTCTTTACAAGCAAGATCTTCTGAAGCAAGGTTTTCTTCACAGAGAATTCACGGAGGTATCCTCCAGGGCAGCCATCCCCTTCTGCAGAAAGGCTTGGGCATCATCCGGTGTCATAAAGTTTTTAAAGGAATTCCCTTGGAATAGACGCAATCTCGCTGGGTAGAGCAGTGCAAATTTGCGCTGCTGCTGGACAAGCTGAGAACAAATCTTGTTGAATTCTTTATGTGCCCTAGTTACTTCGGCTGAATAGTCTTGAAATAGATGTAAGCGTTTGCCTTCCCATGTTAGGGACTCAATTATTTTGGAGGCTACCCATATTGCTTCCTTGTGGGCGAAGTTTAGGCATTTAAAGATGACAACTCAAGGTCTATTTTGTGGGTCTTCACATGGTGGCCCAAGTCTGAGGGCTTGCTCAATCACCAGGCTCTTCTTGAATAGATAATAACGAGGGTAGAGTTGACATTAGGAATTTCAAGAGTGCTGGCCCTTTAAGAGATTGGAAGACCCACTATCCAGAGGTTGCTTTTTCTAGAACGATTTTCCAAGTCATCCAGCTTATTGGTCATTTGGTACTGAGCCTTTTGTAAAGAAGCTGTTTTGGTTTTTATCAGCTGTACATCATGAAAAGACTCTCCTGCAACTTTCTCCACAGTAGCTACTCTTTGGGAAAGTTGTGCCAGCTGACCTTTTATTTCCTGCAGGGTTTGGTTAAATGATGCTGCCTGTGTTTGTAGTAGTGGAGTCATTGTCTCCTGTATTGCTTTCACTAGGTCATCATAGGAGATTGGTGTGGAATTAGATGCCTGTGAGTCTCTTGAGGCAGATGGCAGGGCTGAGTCAGAGGAAGCATGTAGCTCCGAGGCAGTGCCATCGACCATATTGGAAAGCACTTGCTGCTTTTCAGTGTGTGTATTTTGCTGCTTGGATGGCATAACAGGTGGGAAATGTCTCTTCATTCGGCGAGAGGTGAAACAGGGATCACTATATGCAATTGTGGCGCCTGTTACATGCGTTGTCGCTGTCTCAAAGACCAATATTGCCGTGGCTGTACCGGAGCTCTATTCAGCTGCGACATCAGAGCATCGCAGCCGGAACCGGAAACCGGCCTACCTTAACTTTTATGAGTCACTTGATTGGAAAAGCATGGATTGGTATGCAGAGAGGAAATGACTAGACTATACCATGACAATGATGAAACACCCATTTGCAAACTCAACACAGTATCTCTGCTGGATGCAGACAGAAGTGTAATCCTCTTAGGTTTAGATGGGATAGAGGAGTTCCAATATGGTAACACAGATGTGTCAAGAGCGAAAGTAATCCCACAGAAACCCATAAAGTTTGGGGAAATATCAGAAGTTTGAATCCAGATCACAATCTTTTTGTTGTGGTGTTATATAGAAAAATTAAAAGTGAAGGCAGAAAGAGCCACATGGCCCATCTAGTCTGCCCAGTTGTTTATTTAAAACTATACTGTCCCTAGACTCTATTTACCTTCAATTTAGTATGAGATTTAGGATATCCTTATATTTATCCCAAGCATGTTTAAATTGTTCTACTGTGTTAGCTTCAACCACCCTAGATGGGAGGCAGTTCCACTTATCTATCACCCTTTCAGTGTAGTAATTTTTCCGCACATTTCCTCTGAATCTACCATCCTCCAGTTTAAATGCATGACCACGTGTTCTGCTACACCTCTTTATCTGAAAAATGCCACCCTCCTTTAGCCGGTCACAACCCTTGATATATTTGAAAGTAGCTATCATATCCCCCCTCTCCCTTCTCAGCTCCAAGCTATACATGTTTAGTTTCTCTAGCCTTTCTTGGTATGTTTTGTGAAACAGGCCATGTACCATTTTAGTTCCTCTTCTTTGCAAAGTCTCTATGTATTTGTGTCATTCTGGAGATATGGCCTCCAGAACTGAACACAGTATTCTAGGTGAGGTCGTACCAACGAGCTATAAAGGGGCATCACTACTTCTCTCTTTCTGCTACTAATTCCTCTCCCTATGTAAATAAGCATTTGACTTGCCTTTCTCATTGCTTTGTTACATTGCTTGGTGTTTGTTATGTAAAACCTATTTGAGCAGTTTGTCAAAGATTATAATTATATTTGTTATACTTTAGTATTGACTTTTTGTGTCAGGAGATAAAATAAGAACACAACAGAGAGAGTGTGACAATTTTACATTGTTTTTCTTCAGAGTATAAATAGCTGTACCGATTCACTGGACTGTAAAGATAAGAAAGGTCAAGTTTGTATGGAAACCAATCAAAAAAGTCAGTGACCTGTAACATTTCTAAGGTGGTTGAGTTGACATACAGCTTGTTTATCTACTGTATTAATCATCTAGAGTTCTTGGTTCAGTGAAGTATAGCAAATAAGTCAATCATTTTGTTAATCCACCTTTGGAAATTTATCAGCTACAGGTCCAGAGATATATTTGAAATGAAATGAACTTAGAGAAACAAAAGTGATGGATGAATATCATAAGGAAGATAATAGTGAGATCATTCAGTACATATAAAAAAATACACATGTTTTATATGCAACACAGTAAATTACAATTATATGCAAAAGCCACAAAAACCTTGGAATAGGTCTACAAATTTCTATATTTAATATTTTAATATTTTCTGAGAACTGAGGAGAACAGTTAAGAGATACATTTTGTTTTCCACAATTTTCAAAAATTTTCGACATGCCTGTAAAATGTTGTATTTATGGGTTGGATCCAGGCTGTTTTTGATGCAATCAGATTCTTGAGCAAGAGATTTAGGAACGTATTCACAGATCCATTTTCACATGCAGTTGTGTGTGCGTAATTTTAGGTATGTTTTAACTGCGCATGCGTAGTAACTTTATTTATGTAAGTTACGTTGAATATACGCACGTAAGTGCTTTAGGCTTGGACATGTGAATCGCACTTGGGGACATATGTACGGATGGGCAGTGTGGAAATACGTACTTGAAAATTTACATGAAAGTGGGCGGGGGGACATTTAAATGAATGCCTGAGGGTGCGGCTATACTGAATCGCACGGACGGAAGACATATACGCACGTAAGTACACATTTAAAGATCAGAGTGGTCTATGGAGGTGTAAGTCTACAATTGCACGGCTGTGATAGGGGAGTGTCGTGGGTGTTGGTGGGTGTTGCCTTGCTACGTACGTGCGTATAATTGCATACTCTGAAAAAACGGATCTCAGAATACGGCCCTTAATCCCATTTGTCCTATAGAGTGTAACCATTCTGGTAGGGCCCTCTTACCTATCCTGGCTGCCATTTACCCCAGTCTTGTTATAATGATAATACATA
>WWET01008647.1:998-15745 GCA_011038615.1 Limnodynastes dumerilii
CCCCCCCCCCCGCCTACATAGTGTAATTGGGAGTGTATTTACGGCAGCTGTATTATAGGAACGCCCCTTCGTACGTAAATACACCAATGTTACAGATGACCTATTCAAGATTACGGCCGACACGAGTTACGACAGAAAACAGCTGCTGGGCACATGCGCAGAATTGCTGAAATTACGATTGCAGCTGGTGTAAATACCCCCTGGGCCGTAGTTCTGGATCTGGGCCAGAAAGTGGAACACCTCTTCCCGGTTTTTGGGCTGCGCAGAGATAAACCTACATATTTGTAAAAAAATATATATTGAATGAGGGTTAAACATGCAGACTATCAGTTTTAATTTGGGTGGCTTCACTGTTCCGATGCCAATGACCTAAAACAAACTGAGAGAGCAACCCAATAGTTTCTATGTCAAAGAAGAGGAATATTTAACAATAGCATCTGATCTTGACCTGTTCAAGCATGCATTTCATGCATATGTTGAAAACAAAACTAAAAGCAGAAAGACCCATGAACAAACAACGTTTGAAGGCTATTGCAATAAATACAATAGTGATGTACATGGGTCCCAGAATTTAGATAGTCCATGTCTGCAAAGAATTATTGACAAATTATAAAAAAAAATAAAAAATTGAGATGAGATATTGGTGTCTAGAAAACAAAAGATAATTAAGTTTAACAAATCAATCATAAAGGCATCAAGATTGGTCTATACAACTGTGCAAATTGAAATTCACACATTGAATATTTTCCCGTTTCCTATTGGTAGCTAAAGCAGCTAACAAATTACAACGTTAATTGTGTTAATTTAGCTAACTTAATTAAAATATTTCTGTGCTCCTCATATCCTTCTGAAATACCTTACAAATATTCTGAAATAATAGTGCATTCATCTTTCAGGCACAGAAGAGACCAGTCTTAGATGCAAGAAGTAGAAGGCGATGCATGCTCACAATTTATGGTCTTGCAAAAAAAATGTATGTTTCTGGGATACGATTTTTAGTTATATTAATTCTGTCTTAGGGCCTCATTTACAATTTGGTATAAATTGACCATAATCCCTAAATTGACCATAATAATTATGCAATCACAGCATTCACTAAAAGTAAAGTCGCAGGACTTTTGCCTATGTCAAACGTGACCGTCGCTTTTTTCAGTGATACACGTGGAAATCGACATATTCACAAAGCGCGTCTTTACAAAATCATCCTTAGATCGCCTAAAAATCGACGTTTTCAAAAGCACCCTGTAGCGCTTTCATACAAATCACCATCATTAATGCTTGCAGCCCTATGTTCCCTATAAAAGGCAGTCCTAAACTGATATCAGATGTGGATTATTGCACCACACAAAGCATAGAGGAGACTGACCATCACCAACCCCAGGAATTATCTGTCCACGTGTGTTTTACGTGCGTTTGGACCTGGACTCCCTGTCTGACCAGGGAGTTGTGCAACTCTTTAGGCTTAACCGTGCTAACCTACTGAGAATTTATGAGCAGGTGAGTAGGGATTTGGAACCACCTACAGGTCGTTCCCAGCCATTGTCTAATGGTGTCCTCCACTTTCTGGCTACTGGTTCATTTCAGGCAGTCACAGGAAGAATCACCGTCCAGTTTTTCACTCATTAAGTGCACTAAAGAAAATTGCGCAAATATATATTTGCTCCCAAGCCAGAAGTCACATTGGCGAGTCCACAAGCTAGCATTCCATAGTATCTCAGGATTTCTCAATGTCCTGGGTGCTATAGATTGCACTCATATTCCGCTGAGACCACCTAAACGGAGAGCACAATTATATGTGAATAGGCACCACTATCATTCCCTCAATGTTCAGGTGGTGTGTGATGCAAACCAGAAAATTTTGAGTGTCTTTGCTGGCTACCCTGGGTCATGCCATGATTCCTATATTCTGAGGCAGTCATCCCTGTATGCCAAATTTGAACATGATGAAATGCCTGAGGGATAGCTGATGGGTAAGTAATGGATTTATTGTTCTAAAGTTGTGTGCATGTACTTGTTATGCGGTTTTAATGTTTTTTTTTCCTACTCCTATGGGACTCAGGATATGGGTGTCGCTCCTGGCTGATGACACCTCTATTGAATCCACATACTCCTCGACAACACAAATATAATGAGGCACACATAGCCACTAGAGGAGTGATAGAACGTACCTTTGGCCTCTTAAAAACTAGGTTCAGGTGTCTTGATAAATCTGGTGGAGTGTTGCTTTATAAACCTGAAAAGGTTTCTGATATTGTGCTTGTTTGTTGTCGCCTGCATAATGTCACCCTAAACCAATAATCCCCTGACATTATAGCAATTGAAGATCAACTTCAAGAGGCCCTTTTAACATCTGGAGATGTGATTTATACAGAGGGTGGGATTCAAAAAAAGGGATAATTGAATTGAATTTTTTTTTACATGTAAGTAAAATATTTGTGAATTATAATTCGTTTGGGACAAACTTGATATTGTTTAATAACTATTTTTTTTATATGTATGAACTATATTGCTGACACACTACTGTTGATTAAGATCATGTATTGTGTATGAAACATACATGTTACAAAGACGCAAAAGCATGTTAAATGTGTTTTTATTGTAACACAAAACAAACATGCATGGGATGGGATCAAAATGGCATAACATATCACATGAATATTGTATTGATAAGCATAATGTAAAATAAATGGTAATCTGCTTTTTTTTTTTCCTCAAGGATTGCCTTGTGGGTGTTGTTTGATGGCAGCACCCTGAAGCAGAGATGACAGGAGTTGTGACCATACTTGTGTCTGCAGATGATGACGTAGGTGGGTCTGGTTGTTGCGGTACATGACTCAACATTTGTGCTGACAAGTGAATTAAATGGGCATTTAGGGGCTGATTCAGAGATACGATTTCCACGGCACTTAGGAGCGTATATTTAGGATCTTAGAAAATTCGCATTACCGCGCATGCGTAGTAATAGTGCAACGCCATGTACGTAGCGGTTAGGAGCGTAAATTCGCTAAGAGCGTAAGTTTGAATCGATCGCAAGCACTTAAGATCTTAAGTGCTGTGAATCTTTAAGATCTTAAGGATTTGCATGGAAATGGGCGGGGGGAGGCAGGGAAATGAGGGAAAGTGGGCGCGGGCTGACACTTTGGATCTTAAATATACGCTGCTACGTCACTTAAGATCTCAACTGACAGCGCAGAGTTAGGGTTAGTCAATGGTGGTCTAACTTTAAGATCCACCGCTGTTTGCAAGGGGAGTGACTGTTTATGCAGTGGGCTGTAACCTGCTAAGATCTTAAACTTAGATGCGTATATTTGCGATCTTTTCGCAATCGCATCTCTGAATCAGCCCCTTAGTTCTCAACAGAGATTATTTGCTGTTTCTAATGCATTGGTGTTTTGTGCCATTATGATGTTTAGCTGTTCCACCGCTGATCCAAGCCTATTGAAACCCCCACTACAGACTATGTTAGTCTGCTTTACAACATTTAATATGCGCCTCGTTGAGGAGCGATTACTCTGGATGAAGGTAGCCTGGCTTTTTTCTATCTGCTGCATTGTTTGGGACACAGTTTGCGGAACATCTGTGGGTGTATTTTGACTTGCTGTTTGTTGTGGCTCTGTTTGGAACAGCGTAAGTTTGCTCAGGTGTTGGTGGTATGGCCTGCATGTCCAGAAGCATGTATTCATTGTCCCCTTCTCCCTCCTCAGGAGCACATGTTGCATGGTGAACATCACTTTGAGGATGTGAATCATCTGCAATTAATAAATAAAGGTAAGTATATTTTTAAAATGAAATTTTTTGCATGCAATCTTTCTTCTGTAACATTATATGGATTCTGAAAATATGATTCTGTCTACATATAGAAACCAAAATTTGGATGATCTTTAATAAAAGTGTGATGACATGATCCTCACCAGGCAACATTTCCTCAGACGATCAGCTTCGGCTACAGAATTTGGATCTGAATCACGTTCCTGTGATGGGGCCAGCAATTGTAAAGAGTGTACAAATAGAGGCATGCAAAACTAAATGACATCTTGGAAAATGAAAACAATTGCAAGCTTTTGACAAGATGGTATGAGCAAACTTTATAAACATAGACATTACCTAATGCATTAAGAGCATCTGTGTCACAGACATTCACCCAGTCAAGCACCTCATCTGAGAACAGACAATTCATTTGGTCCTCATACGTGTACCAATTAAATCTTTTTTGGGGACTTCCATAAGTCCGATTTGCTGCTTTTCTCTCTGCTGCCAATTTCCCTTTTAACTTTCTCTTTATATCAGAGAACCTTTTACGACAATTTACTTTACAGCGTCTAAATGGACCAAGAGCATTAACACTGTCCACCATATGTTTCCATAGTTGCGATTTTCTGGTGTACGCTCTGGTGGCAGCTTGGTCACCAAAGACTTCCTTATAAATTGGTAGAACAGACTCAACAAGGGCACAGTTCTCCTGGTGTGAAAAAGATATATTGCAGCCACTTTTTGTTTTTCTGGGTGCAGCTCCCTGCCCCCTATCAGTTTGGTTGTCTGCAGCACCATTATTAGATGGTTGAGATGGCCCCGGATTAGACATGATGGGCCTGATCCAGACCTACGCCGATGCGCTGTGCTTACTAAAACACAGCGTATCGGCGTTCACTTACCCCGACACTCCCCCTGTGCGGGCGTATGGCCGCCTAGCCTACCCTTCCACCCTCATTTAACTACCTCCTCCCACCCACCTACACTAACCTGAATGTAGGGACGCTGGGGGACGTCCCCTCCAGCGTCCCTACGGCGCTGCTACGGATGCCCGATCCACGATCGGGCATTGCCGTAGCAACGCCGGGCAACATCTGCCCGGCGCATGCGCAGATCGGCTGAAAAGCCGATCTTACGCCCGCCATCCTAGCGACATCGGGCGTTGTTCTGGCTCAGGCCCGATGATACCATGGCAAAAATAAAGGACACAAAATCAACATAATAAAAACTAAGTTTTAACATTGAACTTAAAAAAAAAAAAAAATATGTTACAAACATGAATTTTAGAGTTTAGATTATGACTTTAGTGTGTATTGTGCAAAATAAAGGCATTTTTAAACATGACAAAAAAACATGTGTGGAACATTACCTTGGAAATGTGTGTGTGGTAAATGGGAGAGATGTTGCTTAATATCAGTAACATACAGAATTAACATGAACTTTGAAGACATGTAACATACTTACATTGCCTAATGTTTGCCAACAAAAAACACACTCTCTCTCTCTCTTTCTTTCTCTCTCTCTCTCTCTCTCTCTCTCTCTCTCTTTCTCTCTCTCTCTCCCTCTCCCTCTCCCTCTCCCTCTCTCATAAACGCTGAGAAAAAAACGCTACTTTTAATTAATTAAAATAAAAGCATAAATGTCTGTATAGAATACACATAAATATCTGTATAACAGTATAGACTTCTAACACCCAAACTATGAAGAATAAAATAAATATATGCAGAATCAACTATAAATATGCATATAGGAAGATGAATAAACCTATAAAGCTTGATTGGTATGAAAGTCCACATAGTTACATAGTTGATGAGGTTGAAAAAAGACAACAGTCCATCAAGTTCAACCTATTTTGGATCTCCTGCGATCCCTATCTTTATATTGGAAGTTAATCCATATAAAGCAACCTCAAAACTGTTGCAATCCTAAGATAAATAAATACATACATTTCTACCTTGCTCCACTACTGTCCTTTATTTAAATTAGCGGTCCTGGTAACCCTGAATGTCCTTTTCTGCTAAAAATGTATCTAATCCTTTCTTAAACATATCCAGTGAATCTGCCATCACAACCTTTTCTGGCAGTGAATTCCACATCCTGACTGCCCTTACTGTGAAGAACCCTTCCCTGGCAGTGACTCCACATCCTGACTGCCCTTACTGTGAAGAACCCTTCCCTGGCAGTGACTCCACATCCTGACTGCCCTTACTGTGAAGAACCCTTCCCTGGCATATAATGGCATCCGATTTAAAGGGGAACACACCTTATTTGTTAATATTCATATAAGTAACTAACAGTGTAAGGAAAATGAATTCATATAATCATAAACTCGTATATTACCTTCAATAGACCCAACAAATAAATGAATAGTATTTATGACAAAATACAATCATGAATATTATCGTAATTTGTTTAATATTTTTTGTATTTTTGGTAATTAGTTCAATATTTTTAATCTAGTTCTCAGTTCATCAGATTAGTACTAGTATATAGCTTCCTCCAGACATTCGCTATAGATATGTCTTTTTTATATGACAGTCTCTATAATGTCCGTAAAGATGACATCAGTATAGAAAAGGAACAGAAAAGTATCAACAACAAATAGATCCAAGAAATTTAATTAGTAGCAGGGAAAATTACAGCAGTGATAGTACATCTATAACACTGTCGGTATTAACAATTGTTACTTTATCATCCATTCTTCCTTATATTGGTCACTATTGAACAATCCCGTTCTATCATAATTTTGACAAAATGTTCTTAGGATTTTTTGAAAAAATATATATGTTATACACCTCAGTATTTCAATAGATAGTATAATAAATCATGATGTAAAAAGACCTCAGCAGAATATTGTGTCCCGAGTATTTTTTAATCTATCAAGAATATCATGAACTAATAAATATTATATAGTCCCATCTTTTTTAAACAATTTTTTATTAGAGTTCAGGTTACAGAACAGAATATACAAACAACGAAATACAGTGGTAAATTTTGACATTGAACATTGCGTTTATATAACAAATCCAATTATGTTGCAAGTAAAATGATCAGATTTGTTTATTCAGCTGTCAGCGAGGGCTGATTTAGATAAATCTCCACCCCGGGCATCCTAGGTATTCAGGATTCTAAGAGACCAAGGGTATATACTATACAACATTAACAGGTGGGTCTGATTGGAGTACTCTTGTTTCGTACCAGCTAACCTTATGAAAACATTTATGAATGCTAGTCTTAATAGGGTTTGACAATGTATTAATATACGTTTCCCAGAGTTCGAAAAATTTCCCCGTTTTTTGTTCTTTGTGTAAGGATGCTTCAAGCCATTCCATGCGGAAGACAAAGTATAGCTTGTTATGAAACAATTTCAAATTTGGCGGGTTTTGTTTTATCCACATATGTAATATACATTTTCGTGCTACTGCAGAAATGATAAAAATGAATTGTCTACTTTCTTTAGAACCTTTGACAGTAGGGTCCAACATGCCCAGAATGGCCCATTTTGGGTTCAGTGGCACATAATTAAGCAGATGAGTTGTGGTGTATGACTGAACCAAACCCCAGAAAGCCTTAATTCTAGGACATTCCCACATACAATGCATGAACGAGGCCCCTGGTTGATTACATTTTGGACAAAGATCAGTGTCTGTAATACCAGCTATGTGACAGTGATCTGGAGAGAAATATCCTCTATAGAAGATGTTAAAAAACATCTCCCTATATGTATTCGCTTTCAACACAGAACAGGAATAGTTAAATAATTTCAGGAGCTGTTCAGAATTTAAATCTGGGAAGATCTGTTGCCATTTTGTAAAATTATTTTCAGAATGGCGTGAGTCTATTGTGGCCTTAAGCATGTTATAGTGAGATGAGATGAGCTTTCTAGGTCCTGGCGGGTTACCCAACTTTCTGTCAAGGTCATTTATCCAGTCTTCCGTGGAAAAGTCACTTACTACATGCGCGGCATAATGAGTGGCTTGGCACAGGGCAAAATCGTGAGTAAGGGGTAGGTTATAATTCTCACGTATAGTTGCTCTAGATAATACCTGTTGTCTACGCGAATCTACCATAAATTTTATATTATTAAGTCCCCTATCTCTCCACATGGTAAAGGGGTATAAAGCTCCTCCATGATGGAATGCCGGATTTCCCACTAATGGTGAAAAAAGTGTCTTATGACTTTGGAGTCCCATGTTATTGCGTACCCTATGCCACGTTTTCCATTAAGTCATTAATAATGGGTTATCCTCCACTTCTTGTGGGATATCGACTCTCCGCATGTGCAACAAATTTGGTAAGGTTGTGGAAATCAAAAGGATTGGTCTATCGGGGTATTTGTATAGTAAGCTGTGTTATGGAGCCAATCCCGAACATACCGTAACTGAGTTGCTTGGCTATACAGTTATAAATTTGGGAAATGTATGCCTCCCTGTGTACGATTTAATTGTAGCTTTTAAAGGCCAATTCTTGGACGCTTACCATTCCAAATAAACTTGCGGAATACTTTGGATAAATATTTTTCATCTGTTGGAGATAGTAATATGGGAAGTGCTTGTAAGGGGTATAATAGTTTTGGGAAAGAGACCATCTTGAGCAAATTGGCCCTCCCCATAAAGGAGAGTGGAAGTTTCTGCCAGCTATTGATCTCTGCCGTTACCTCCTTGATCAGGTCTCTCATAATTATCGAGTATAAAGTGTGAATATTTCTAGGGATTTTCAATCCCAAATATGTGATTGAATGTTTAGACCAAGCAAGATTTAAGTCTTTAGCCCAGCTAGGTTTTATCTGTGGGCCTGATGACATTGCTACTGATTTCTCCTGATTTATTGTGAAACCTGAGATCTCTCCAAATTCTCTCATTATCCCCAAAATAGAGTGCATAGATTGTTCAGGATTACTAATGTATAGCAACAGGTCATCCGCGAATGCCGTGATCTTGGTCTGAATGTGTCCTATTCCAATACCCTTAAAGATATCCTCCGACTGTAATATTCTTAAAAGAGGATCTAATGCTATATTAAATAATAGTGGTGAGAGGGGACACCCCTGCCGAGTGCCTCTAGACATAGTGACTTTGTTTGAGGCCACACCATTTAGCATTAAAGTGGTCGTTGGGTTAGTATATAAAAATTTTATAAAATTAGCAAATGTTTGTCCAAAACGTCTATGCTCAAAGATTTTCTGAAGGTGTGTCCATGATACTTTATCGAAGGCCTTCTCCGCGTCAAGACTCAGCAGGATCCCATCGGCCATGGAATATATAGGGAGGGAAGCAGTGATTACCGCAGCTATAGCCGCTCTAACCCCTTTTACTGATTGGCGATGGTAGGTAAATCCCAGTTGATGGGGAGTGAGCAATTTGGGAAATATGGACTGGAGGCGATTAGCTATAATTTTTGATAATAATTTGCAATCCTGATTCAACAGCGTAATAGGTCGATAAGAAGTTATCAGTTCTGGATTTTTACCAGGCTTCGGGATAAATATGGTTTTAGCCTCATTAAAGGATGGGTGTGAGGGTTGCTCTCTATATAACTTCTGGAAAAACTCAGTAAGGAAAGGAGCGATGTTATGCTTAAGTGTTTTATAAAATTCTGCTGAATAACCATCCGGGCCCGGAGTTTTATTATTATGAAGTGATGTAATTGCATGTTTAACTTCTTACTCTGTAATGTCCCTATCAAGGAGTTCCTGTTGTGCTGGGGAAAGCCTAGGTAATTTTGCCTTTTCTAATAAATGGTCAAGGAAAATTGGGTTTCTAGGATCTTCAGAGTATAGTGTTTCATAATAAATTTGGAAGGCCTTTGCAATTTCCTCAGTGTTAGAGAGTCTTTGCCCATTATCTTTATCTTGAATTATCAAAATCGGAGATTTATGCTTGCTAGCCTTGGACATATTAGATAATAATTTGCCTGATTTATTACCCCAACGGTAGAATTTATTTTTGGTATATTCACCCCGAAGCCTGGCCTGTGCAGTAAGGAATATTTCCAGTAATTGTCTTTCCCCTATGTATAAGTGTAGATTGTCTTCAGTGTGATCTAAGCTATAGCGGGAAAAAGCTATTTGCATTGCACTCAGTAAGACATTGTAATTTTCCTGATATATTTTTTTCTGGTTTGCTTGGTACGATAGTATATGACCTCGTAGGACTGCTTTCGCAGTGTTCCAAAATAAAATATGGTTTTCCCAATGCTCTAAGTTATCGTCTATGAATTCCAGCCATCGACAATTCAGAAATTCCTTAAAGTGATCTGATTCATATAAATAATTAGGGAATCGCCAAGAAAATTGTCGAGGGTCAGAATCCTGAAGGTGAAGAGCAATGAGCACAGGTGCATGGTCTGACACCACAATGTCTTTGAGGGCTGCCTTAGTTATTTTAGGGAAAAGACAATCCGAAATGAAGATGTAATCAATTCTTGAGAAGGTTTTGTGTACCCTGGAATGAAAAGTGTAGGATCTATCAGAAGGGTTCAATAATCGCCATGGATCTGACAGTCCATGTCAATTTTTCAGAAGATGTATCCCCTCCCATGCTGACCCTTGTGAGTTCGCTCGCCCCTGTGATCTGTCTAAATTGGGATTATCTACCGTATTGAAGTCACCTCCCACAATCAGATTAGGGGTATCCTGCTGTAAGAGATTGTTAGATAATGACGCGAGGAAGGCCTGATTAGGACCATTGGGAGCATACAGATTAACCACAGTATATCTTGATCTGCCTATCATGATGTGCAGGATAATATAGCGCCCTTGCGGATCAATAAGACTCTTCTCTATTGAGTATGATAAGCGCTTGTGTATTAAAATTGCGACCCCTCTGGTTTTAGTAGAGTGACATGCCATAATACACTCGCCTATCCATGGGCTTTTTAGAGCAGCAGTCTGCGGATC
Source organism: Limnodynastes dumerilii (assembly GCA_011038615.1). Taxonomy (NCBI): domain Eukaryota; kingdom Metazoa; phylum Chordata; class Amphibia; order Anura; family Limnodynastidae; genus Limnodynastes; species Limnodynastes dumerilii. The sequence continues at coordinate 11,647 of WWET01008647.1, forward strand.
ATTTCAATGTGTCTCCTGGATCAATGTGATATCAGGGTTCATAGATTTCAGGTGATTTATCACTTTCCTGCGTTTAACAGGTGAGTTTAAACCACTCACATTCCAGGAGACCACTCGTAAGTTCGAAGAGGGTCTTACTTTAGCTGTCATTCTAGGGGTTGTAATAGGCATCAAATAATATGAAGAGAAATAAACCAATAACATGGCAATCCATGAAAAGAGGAGACTCTGACGAATGCCCGGGATTGGAGATAACGACATTTGAAACTTTACATAACTCACGCCGACATTTATTATTCTCGAACCAATCTGAATAAAATGTACCAAGAATATCCTGAACTCTAAACTTCACCTTTTCTAAATTTTCCACCTGAACTATTTGTGTCCAGTCCAATACCAGTTGGACGGAGACCCAGTAACTCAAACTAACAATATAGAACTGTAATAATTTGAACCATAGCCTGTTCATCTTTGAAAAATAAAAGCAAAAATAAAGAAAAATAAGAATAAAAGGAAAAATTCTTAACAATACCAAATAAATTTTAAAGTACCTTATACGTTAAACATTTTCACGAGTGGGTGACCGAAGAGGTACAGAGTCTGGTATATCCATGCTCTGCATGAAAGCTCTAGCTTTAATAGGATCATCAAAGAAAAAATCCTTGTCCCCATTAGTAATGCGCAATTTAGCCGGATATAACAGGGCGAAACGTATATTATGCTCAAAGAGGAATTTACATAAGGGGGTAAACTCACGCCTCTTTTGCGTGACCTGAGCGGAGAAATCCTGAAAAATCAGAATTCTCTGGTTTTGGATATGTAAGGGGTTGTGACTTCTGTAGCCTCTAAGCACTGCCTCCTTATCTCTGAAATTTAAAAATTTTGCAATTACTGCCCTTGGCCTATCACCATTTCTCTGACGATCAGGGCCAAGACGATGGACTCTCTCAATAGTCATATTAGCATGACCTGGATTTATGTTGAGAGCCGTGAACAAATCTGATTGGATATATGCAAGCAAATCCCTATCCTTGACACTTTCCGGGATACCTATAAAACGTAAGTTATTACGTCGGTTCCGGTTCTCGATATCATCAAGCTTTTCAGTGAGAGTTGCGATAGTTTGGGATTGGGCTAAAACTGTATTTTGTAATGAAGTGAGAGTATCCTCTGAATCCCCAACTTGTTGCTCCACTTCGGTGAGTCTTTGAGTATTTGACTGGACTTGAGTAACAGTGGAGGCTAACATATCTTGTAAGTCACCAAATTTTTTGTCTAGTTTTTGGTCTAACTTACTTTCCAAGGTTTGTTCGATTTGGGGTAGTAATATCCTAGAAATCTCCTTTGCTGTCTCAGCAGACAAGGAAGGAGAGGGAGGTTGTGAAGCAAAAATGGCCGGCGTTGCCGGCTCATCCGCTAATTGGGACGGTGACTGTGGGGAGGCAGGCTGACTCTTAGAGGGGACAGGTTTGGTAACTGCGGTTCTGTTTGTTTTACCCATTTTTTGGGGAACACTGGAGCAAGACACTTCAATATACCTCTTCATACCATACAATGAGATATTAACAGATTAACAGGATCACCCACACCGTTATAGAACTTAAGGCAAGATAAACATCACATTTAACTTATATGCAGTAACTAATGTAAGATAAACAAAAATAGGTGTTTAGTACAGAGTATCGGATCACCTATCTAACTATAACAAGTAACAATGACAACTCACAAACCAGAGGCAGATCGTATACCAGGCAAAAGTAGGGTCGCAGTACGGTAATAGGAAAGCACACCCTTCGATCCAACACTCATCCACAGATGTTATTAAGAGTCCCGTGGTGAATTAGTGCCTCCAAGTAATAGCAGTGGGATAAGGAGTCCGGAGACTGGCGTATAACGTTGCACAAAAGATGTTAAGTGAAAGACAAATGGATTGCAACCTGAGGACTATCCTAAGTTGCAAGTTGTATCCGCAAAATGTCCCAAAGTAATTTGCAAAACGCTGTTCCCTGCCGTAGCAATCACAACACTGTATCTTCCTTTGTCAGTAGCAGGAAAGTTCGTAACAGGGTGACTGAATAAGAATAGCTGTAGTTAAAGCCGCAAGTGGAAGTTTTGTAGATGGGCAAAGATATGGAGAGAACAGTATGTATATTGCGTATGTTACAGCAGCACCACCTGCTGGTAGCTTCAAGAGGTTATTAAAATGAGAGAATATATTAACAACACTGCAAATACTGGTCTTGCATGAAAAGTGGGGATGCTGTCCAGTATGTTGCTGCACATTAAGATTTAGTATGAGTGAGAGGAATGGCCGTGATGACCCCAGCAGGGGTAGAGATACCCTCTATGAGACACAGTTCACAAGCAGGTCACAGGCAGGTCATGGATGCAAGGGTTATAAACAGATTGCCTTCGCTAGACAGCACTGACAGCCCAGGTCAAAATAGGGGATAGCAGGAAACAGCCGTTAGAGATGTGCAAAAGGAGCCTTATCATGTCCAGCTGGCAAGTATCAGCCCGTGCAGGCGCCGATGCAGGAGCAGAGAACAGAGCACAGTGTCTCAGTGCCCTCAACCTTCGCTATCACCAGGGCTCCCACACCACTGCCTATCAGCCAAGTCAGCCAGGGAGACTGAACAGACCAGAGGCTGCCCCGCGGTCCAGCTGCGTCTCTCTGCCTACGGACAACGAGCAGAGGCTGCAATACCTTTCTGACAGGAACGGCAGGTTGCTGACAAGTCACCCACGTGGCTGTAAGTCGCAGCACTTCTCAGGTGCTTCCTCGTCCTCCCACTCAGCTGCCAGACGCCGCACCACAGCCTCCGGATCCTCTCACAGGGCAGGGGGAAGTCAAACGAAGCCAATAGGTCCCCGTGGTTCAGTTTGGGTCTTTTGGGGGGATCTCCAGCATCCGATTTTCGCGGCACCTGCCAGGCCAATATGGCGGCAGCCGCAGCGCCCGCAGTTGTTGGGCTAGGCAGCCGCAGCGCCCGCAGTTGTCGGGCTATCCTTCCGGTAATACAGGGTACAGGGAGCCGGGGAAATATCACCACACTTGCCTGGGCTTATCCTCTATACATCACGGGGGAGCAAGTGTGATGCAAGCTCTAAATCACCCCGGATGGCTGCAGATAATTTTAGGTGCCAGAGGAGCTCGTTAAAATGCGGCCATGATGGTTGGCCCGCCCACCGGAAGTCTATTTCTCATTATTTAATATATAATCGCATAATATAATCTCACATATAATCTAATAGAATATAATCTACTAATCCTCAGCAATTGTAACAGGAAATATCAGCAGGAGAGAAGAAACCTATAATATAATCTCATGATTTAGGGCTTGTCAGGAACCCAGACCACCTACATCAGAATCCATTACTTGGAAACCCAAATTTATGTTTACCTGGGGGCCTAGCAATTTAAATCTACATTAATCTTCTAGCACCACCTGCCTCTGTTAGGGGAAATCTCTATATTTACCCCAAATATTCAAGCTGCCACCACGCGCTTATAAAGGTTAACGCGAACCTATCCACAAAACTATAACACACTGAACGGAAACTATCACCCCGTGACCTTATTCCTATAAATCCCCCTGGATTAATAACCTTTGTTATTGGAATGATCACCTCGTGAATTATTCCTCCTATCAGTTACAGAGCAGTAGCCAAAGCAGTCAAGTTCTCTTCAGAGAGTAGGGCTTTCAGAGCAAATATGAGTAAGGCAAAAAATTGAGGAAATATTTATTCTACCAAAAGGTACAATGGTACAGTGTTGGAGCCCCTTAGCAATTTTAATCACCTATCTTACTACTACCCACCCTGTATTCTATCTTTTATATTTCGAAAAATTACTCCTATATTTTAGATTTAATTAATAAAATGTAATTTTCTTTAAATAAATTTTTCATCTGGGTCCATGCTAGACTAAAGAGTGCGCACTAGTGATTTCCTTTTTTTTCTTGTGTTTCAGATATAGTGTGACAGCATATGACAGATATAGTGTGTGATAGCATATGACAGATATAGTGTGTGATAGCATAAGACAGATATAGTGTGTGATAGCATATGACAGATATAGTGTGTGATAGCATATGCC
>WWET01008648.1:8862-23090 GCA_011038615.1 Limnodynastes dumerilii
TCTCCGGAGACCGGCTCCCGCCGCACAGAACTACATCACCCTCAGCCTGGAGCAAGTGAAAGAAGTGTTGGGGGAGGAATTGGACGCCATCCACCCACGAACCCACCGGCAGTGCCCGCCTGGAGAGGAGGCACAAGAGAGAGAGAGAATTCCCCCCAGGCAATGATGTCCCGGGACAGCAACAACATGTCCGGTCTCCAAACTAAATCTAAATCTTTTCTTCTTGCCACCTCTGCAGCGCTGTCCCAGGGGGTTGGGGAGAAACAACTTCTCCATCTCTGGACCAGACACACAGGAGCTCACTCTCTACTCTTAAAAAAAACCTTAAGTAGCGAATACGTAAGTTACGTAGCGGGGGCCGCAAAGATGAGGAAGTACTAGCAGTGATTATCATTGGACATTGGTTCCTTTCTCTGATGGTGTCATATTGATCTCTTATAGGTAATAACTAATAATGAAGATGCTGATGTTATTACATACCTGTGTCTGTGTGTTACTAGGAATAACTGCATTGTGTGTGACTTGGAATAAAACTCATGTGTGGCCCCTGCAAGGGTTAGGGCCCCAGCACTGATATATAGAATTAGTGACCAAGATGACAAAGTGATGAGCAGCTCCTGGTCCCAGCTACAGTGCTGTCTATGGGATGTGACTCCCCCTGTGTGTAATCCTAATGTCTCCATCTAATGTTGGTGACCAAGTTTAGGAGCCACCTTTCATTGTCTAGGATTAGTTCATAGTTGCCTACTTTTGAAAAATCATTCAGGGAGAAGTAAAGAGCATAGGGGCGGTCCCTGTGTCTCCAGTGTTTGTGTATGGGTGTCCTGCAAAGTAATCACTTAAACATTTCAAAAGTCAAATAGTTCTAGTTGGTGGGAGTTCAAATAATGTAATTAATATCTACAACAGCCTTTGCATGTATTAGAGTGATTTTATGTATTCTCCACACCTAACTCCTACTCCCTTGTACTCTACAAACTTCCCTTACTCCTCATGCATTCTCCAGACTTCCCCATAAGCCCCTGTGTATTCTCCAGACTTCCCCATACGCCCCTGTATTCTCCAGACTACCCCATACACCCCTGTGTATTCTCCAGACTTCCCCATACTCCCCTGTATTCTCCAGACTACCCCATACACCCCTTTATTCTCCAGACTTCCCCATACTCCCCTGTATTCTCCAGACTACCCCATACACCCCTGTGTATTCTCCAGACTTCCCCATACTCCCCTGTATTCTCCAGACTACCCCATACACCCCTGTGTATTCTCCAGACTTCCCCATACTCCCCTGTATTCTCCAGACTACCCCATACACCCCTGTGTATTCTCCAGACTTCCCCATACTCCCCTGTATTCTCCAGACTACCCCATACACCCCTGTGTATTCTCCAGACTTCCCCATACTCCCCTGTATTCTCCAGACTACCCCATACACCCCTGTGTATTCTCCAGACTTCCCCATACTCCCCTGTATTCTCCAGACTACCCCATACACCCCTGTGTATTCTCCAGACTTCCCCATACTCCCCTGTATTCTCAAGACTTCCTTATACTCCCCTGTATTCTCCAGACTTCCCCATAATGTCAGCCTCCATGTCTGCCCCCTTATTGCCAGCCTCCATCTGCCCCCTTAATGTCAGCGTCCATGTCTGCCTCCTTATTGCCAGCCTCCATGTCTGACCCCTTATTGCCATCCTCCATATTGGCCCCTTAATGCCAGCCTCCATATCTGCCTCTTAATGTCAGCCTCCATATCTGCCCCTTAATGCCAGCCTCCATGCCAGCACATTTATTTCTTTTCTTACTTACCTTTGATGTTTTCTGTCTTCCTCCGCCGCTCTCCCTCTCTCGGTGTCTGCTCTGCGTGTCATGTGATCACTGGTAATACAGGGCTCCTACGGGAGCCCTGTAGGACAAAATCTCTTTACTTGAATGGCAGTGACCGTATAACTTAGGGTCACTGCCATTCAGTAACAGGTTTGGTCCTACAGGGCTCCCGTAGGAGTCCTGTATTACCTGTACTGCGCTCTATGAAAAGCCACAGCCGCATATAACGCGGCAGTGGCTTTTTAAAAAAAAAAAAAACCTTTTGGAGGCATGGCTCAGCTGAGCTTGCCTCCGGGAGAAAAGGGTGCTCTCCCAGAGGCAAGGATATCTCCCAGGATTCCGGGAGAGTCGGCAACCATGGATTTGTTTCACATTTCTCCTTATTTTTTTATTTATATCTCTTGCTGACATTAGATAGATAGATAAAATCACATTTATTTATTTTAACTCTTTGAAATCTCCAGACTGCCTTCCTTACCCTGCTCTGTTTATTATTTATTACATAGATGTGTTTAATCTTATCAATATTGCAAAGCTTTACCAGGCTTACTGGAAGCTGTAATTTGCTATACGTCATCTAGGACCAGATTTACTAAGCTGTAGGAAAGGAAAATTAGAGATGTTGCCCATAGCAATCAATCACATTCTAGCTTTCACTTTAGTTACTAGAAAATGTCATCTAGAATCTGATTGGTTGCTATGGGCAACATCTCTACTTTTCCTTTACTGCGGCTTAGTAAATGTGGCCCATAACATTTGGAGGTTAGCTGCAGATTACAATTCTTTGATATATTCTGTATACAGAAAGTAAATTTATTTTATGAAGGTGTTTTGTTTTTTTAAATCAGTTTTTAATTAGTGCATTTGTTTTGTTCAGTCTGTTGCATATGGGTATCAGTATTTTCTGTGATACACAAATCACCATCCCTGGAACCTACAAATCATTGTAAAGTCATAGTCATGTCAATCAGGATTTTTTCCTGCATTTATTATCCTTGCAACAAAACCGGAACCTCCTGGCAGTGTCACTTGCTTTTTTGATTGGTGGTTTTATATATTTACATCACTGAGTAAGTGTTGTGGACAAAGGAACCCAGATCTGGTATCTCTCCTATGTCCCCAGAAGGTCTTGTTCAGCTCTTCCTGTATGCTTAGTAGTAAGCACATTTTCCATTATAATACATCCAGTTACATAGACAGATATAAGAAAGATGGACAGGGTGGAAATGTCAAATATGGAGGAAGAATCTCTAGACCAAAAAGCTCTAAATGACTACTGAAATCTTCCTATATTGTGTGGGTTACAAAATAAAATCCCAATAAATGATTAACATATTTGTATTCTGGGCTTTTGTTATTAAACAGCTCTCCAGAGATAGAGGTGGCCCTATATTTTGTGGGGCCCAAGACAGAAAAAAATGAGAAGGGGCCACATAAAACAAGGCCATGTTCAACATATGTTACCACTGTTTTAGATGTATTTTCTTTCTTCTCCTACACACCTTACATGATGCATATCACACAAAATCATTTTTTTATTTTTTTTTTAATAAAGTGACCAGGAAACCATTCAGTTCACATTTTATTACTTCACACCTCTACAGCCATTGCCTACAGCCATCCCCGCCCAGAGGTCTCGCTTTGCGTTTCATTCCAAACATATCAGATTATCTGTAAAACCCATGTAAAATTCTGCAGGTTTTTTTTATATGATTTAACAAATTACATTTAATGCATAGAATAGGTACTCACAATGGGCCAGATCCCGAGCTACGTTTCCTAGCATAGCGTGTTTACGATGCACTCCCCTCAGGAGCTTTCCAAACCCTACCTTAACTTTACACAGAGTAACTCCTGTCAGCCGTAATGGCTGCACGTACTTAGGCTTCTAAGCACGCCCATACAGTACGATTTAAGACCCGGATTCAGAACACCGCACGTATTGCATATACATCCAGTGTTTCCCGATTCTAAAAGACTGCATCTACGCAACCAAAAGTTATGTAGATTACGTAAAAAAGATACACATGCGCAGTATCAAATATCGGGAAACACCAGACGTATATGCAATATGTCCGATGTTGTGAATCCGGGCCTAAATGCCCCCCCCGCCTCCGATGCATAATTATGGGTGTCGTATGGCTGGCCTGCCCCTTCATTCGCAGTTACACTGTTGATAGTAGTCTGATACGTACGTTTAGAGTTACGTGGCATAACATTTGCTGCGCTCATGTGTAGTACATGCAAAATAGCGTTTTTATGTCTCCGGCTAGCGTACTTAGTTCTGGTTCTACCCCAATATGGCAGAGATGACAGTACAACAACAGAACAACTTGTTAAGGTATCCCGGGATTACCTTGGCAGAGAACTGGGGTGACCAGGGAAAAAGATAGAAACGGGCGAGCAGCTCAACAGGGTGTAGAGCCTGAGATCGGACCGAGTATTCGCTAGAGCCCCTGATGGTGGGGATAGACTGGAGCTGGTAGGAACCCGTCTTGATACAGCCCTGGAGAGATAACCCGGGAGAGGTGCAGAAAAAGCACAGAGGGAGTCAGACAGGCGAAAGCTAGATAGAGGAAAAAGTGGGAGGAGACAGACAGCAGAGTCTGACCTGTAACAAACTACACAAAACACTGAACAGACAAGGCAGACTAGGAAGGAACAGACGGGACTGACTAGACAGACTGAACTAACCAGGGCAATCACACACACAAGCAAACAGCGGAAACCCACAAGGGGTTAACAGAAACAGTCAGGCAGGATAAGCTGGGTAAATACAAATAGGACTGAACAGCAAGGTGAGAGATGGAGGGAATGGAGACAAAGGTATGAGGCAAGGTACCGGGCACAAACAGAACTGGGGCACTCAAGAAAGCAAAGAAAGAAAGAAAGAAGTAAAGTAGCACAAAGCAAGAGGAGGAAAGAAACTGGCACAGAGACACTAGGAAACTGGAAGCTATGACCAGCACCTGCTACTTGCACTGGAGGCTATTTAAAGAACTCTCCCCCAATCAGCTGTGGAACCAGACACACCTCCAGGGACAATTAACCTGCAGCTGGGAGAAAAACAGACACAAAGAACTTGACAAGGAATTAACACACTCTGCCAGGATGAACCTGCGAAGTGTAACACAACTGAACATATAAGAGCACAAGGCTAACTATTCAAAGTATGCAGCAACAGACTATCAGGCACAGACAGGGGAAAGAGAGGCAGGGTTTCAGTTATATCATCAGTACAGCTCACTGAAGATCACAGGGCAGAGCATTTCCAGGGTACTCCTAGTGTATGGCCCAGTGTGAAGGTGCTTTATACATGATAAAAATAGTCTGAAACCTATTGCAAACATAAGAAGAATCTTAAACCAGAACTGGGAAGCATAAGATGTCTGAAATAGTTGTTCTGGCTACGTGATTGGTCAGGATGCTCATTCCTATTGTTTACGATCTCCAAGTCAGACTTGCCGTCATCGGCTAATAGTTTGGGACAAAGCAATGATCAATATGCACAAGTGTCCAACTGCATTACAATCGTTATAGCATGAATAAGCTAATACCATCATACTGCTTTAACGAAACATTTACTTTCCTGATATTTGTAAGGTGACTCAGACAGATTTGTTCTGTTTATTTCAGTTCCCGTGAAGAGCTTTTTGTGATAAAAGATTGTCAGTAAAACCATCAGGAGCACAGCCCTCATCTCCTGATCACAAACATGGGACTGGATCAATTCTGAGTGTGTGAGTGCCCAGTGCAATTATACTGCACGTGTGCGAACATGATGGCTACGCATTGGAACGCGCTATGGACGATTCTCAATTATGCAAAGTAACCCATACTAATGATGGGGCATGACGACCCCAGCGTGTACACAAGGTGGGAGGGGGTTAAAATTGTACAATAGGCGCAAGTCCCTGATGCACAAGCGGTGTGCATAAAAGTAGTGTCCAGGGCATGGAAGCTCCATACATAACGGAATCTGGGATCGCACTCAGCGTGCGCCACCGCTGTGTGTACTGGGGCTGAATCAGGTCTCCAGAGTGACTTCTTATATCCTCTCAGACCTGGGACTTCTGCTCCTGACATCGTGCGGTGTACACACTGGATGTCTTCTGAACAGTTATCATTCCAATTACACAATAAACGATATCATCCAAGTGTGTGCTTTGTAATGATCACCACTAAGCACAAGACATTATTTCATTACAACTTTGAAACTGTCCATTTTTAGTGATCAAACAATTTCGCCGTCAGCAAAACAATAGAGAAAAAACAAAACACAGAGCTGCCGGTACAGCGTCCAGCGCATGAATGACGCTTGTTGGGACTTTTTCATATAAAAAATATTTATTTTTTTTTAACCATTTTATGGGAATTTTTTTTTGTGTAAACCCTGTTTAACAACAGCCGCTGGTATAAGTAGGATTGGTTAAGTGTTAGGGGATCACTGCAGATAGAGATAAATAGAATCCCAACCCAGGAGTAATGAAATCTGTATAATGTAAAAAGCCTTTGTTCAAAAATGTAAATCTTTATTTGAATGTCTAAATCTGATGTGAGCCTGGTATTAAAAATTAATTGGTTAAAGATAAGAAACAAGCTGCATGTAATATAATACCGTCACCATTCTCATAAATTGTGTAGGTTTTGGAAGACCTCCAGTAAATCCCTTAATTATGTGAAAACCCATATTTGGTTCTAATGTGATATGGATCGTGAGGATGTGTAGGGATTCGCAATTCCACCCTGCAATTCCCACGCACCTATGTGATCACACCAGTAACCACTCAACCTTACATAGTCAGGCTTCCCACAGCCAGGGCTGTCTTAAGCTTTCAGACTGCCAATGGAAATTTCGGTGCTGCAGAAGTCTCAATTGGTACATAGAGAGGCATGCCTATACTGTACACTGCAATGCCAAGTCACACCCCCTGCTGCTCCCCATCAGAAGCATCATTGCTCTTACGTCTGGATGAAGTAGAATGTGATAAGACGGGGTAGCATTAATACAGATCCATACACAGTAGAGCCAGATCCACAATGAAGAAAGCCAGTGGGCTTACCCAAGTCACTTGCATAAGTCCCTGTTAAGTAACTTCTAGCGTATAGAACGCTAGAAGTACGCTAGAAGTTCCAAAGAAGAGGCCTACCCTTTACTTACGCATGCCGTATCCCAGCCATACAAATGAAGGATCATTGCTGGGGAACACCACTTGTGCATGGATCTGTGCCTGGACGGACAGATTCTAGGGACACTAACGGGTCCAGAACTCCTTCCGAAAGACGGGTGCGCACTTCCCTTTTCCGTACGTCGCTTCTGACCTCCACATGTACAGAAAGCGTGCGAGGGGGTCTAGATCCGGCCCAGAGGGTACAAGTGGAAGAAATACAAATACAAAAATACAAATACAAATACAAAAAGAAATACAAAAGCACAGAGATGAGCAAAATAAATAAAAATCGATGTCTAAAAATGGCTGGGCTGGATCGGCTTAATAACAACATGCATCTTACACAAGGTGCGTGCATAAATCACCTATCAGCTCATACCACTCACAAATTCACTCTCTGATGGTGGGTGGGCATGGGGATGGTAATCACACAGTACAGGTGTTTAAAAGCACTTCTCTACAATGCTCTATTCTGTATAGGTTTTAATACAGGGTTTAGCATTACGTGTGAGAGGAGTGCAGGGGGCGTGCCCTTTCCTTGTATATACAGAATTTATCCCTACATGGCGAAGGATAACCGGTTGCAGTCCCCACTACGATGGGCTGCTTTCAGAAATAGACAGATGAAAGTTCCTTTTCAGCTGTCTCTATTTGGAATAGGGGCCATTTTCACAGGACCCGCCGCTGTGACTTCTCTGGGGACTTTTAGTGTTGGGAGGGTTAGAGTTAGGCTCTTAGGAAGGGAGGGTTAGGGCCATAGAAGGGGAGGGTTAGGGTCAGGCTGCGGGTAGGGTCAGGCTAGCGAGAAGGGAGGGTTAGGGTAATGGGTGCTCCAGGGATCGATTGCTATGCCTCATCGAGGGGAGGGGTCTTAGGGTTAGGCTATACAGAAGGGAGTATTAGGGTCAGGCTAGCGAGAAGGGAGGGTTAGGGTAATGGGTGCTCCAGGGATCGATTGCTATGCCTCATCGAGGGGAGGGGTCTTAGGGTTAGGCTATACAGAAGGGAGTATTAGGGTCAGGCTAGCGAGAAGGGAGGGTTAGGGTAATGGGTGCTCCAGGGATCGATTGCTATGCCTCATTGAGGCATAGGCAATCGATATCCCAGCCAATCGATATCCCAGCCAGCTCAAAACTGTCTGGGAAAGAAATAGGGCCGTTCTTTAGCGAATACCCACACCCGAAGATAACGTATGGTATTTGCACTTCGTTCTGGATCTGGTCCATGGATATTATAGATAATTCTACCAGTGATAGATATTAATCATTCAGTTGGGAAGAGGTGGTAACTGTACGACATCTGCAATAAATCAATAAAAAAGCAGAGTTTCAAATTGTCCTTTATTGTGCATAACTCGGGTACGCTTGCATACGTAAAACAACCTTAAGTCTGGATCAGGTTTACTGTTATGAAGAGGCGGTGACTAAAATAATGTCTAAAATAAAATAATTTTAAAAAAGCAGGATTTAGAAATTTTCATTTAATCTCCAAATATCAGTCAACATTATTCTGATACAGAGCTAGACATTACTTTGCATATCTAAGAATATTTTAACACAAAGTAATGACAATAATATTTTGGAAACATATATTGGTTTATATTTTTCATTAAGATAGTTAAGATTTCAACATGTCACAGATGCTGCAAAAGTGTTTTTTGTTTTGTTTTTTAACTCGTCACCATTATTGCTGTACTGTGAATTTTTTGGTGTCTAGAAAGATTGAATTTGTGTGTAAAACTTTTGCCACAATCAGAACATGAAAACGGCTTCTCACCGGAGTGAATTCTTTTATGTTTAACAAGGTCTGTTTTATATGTAAAACATTTAGTACATTCTGTACATATAAAGGGCTTTTCACCTCTGTGAATTCTCTGATGTTTAACAAGAACGGATTTGCGAGTAAAACATTTCCCACACTCAGAGCATGGAAATGGACTCTTGCCTGTGTGAGTTGTTTGATGAGCAAGAAGAACTGATTTAGTTGTAAAACATTTAGCACACTCAGAACATGGATAAGGTTTCTCACCCGTATGTATTCTCTGATGCTGAATAAGAGTGGATTTTTTTTTAAACCATTTCCCACACTTGAAACATTGAAAAGGTTTTTCACCTGTATGACTTCTTTGATGTTCTATAAGACTTGATTTCCGTGTGAACCATTTCCCACACTCAAAACATGGAAAAGGCTTCTCACCTGTATGAGTTCTTTGATGTCTAGTAAGGTCTGCATTGTAAGTAAATGATTTATTACATTCAGAACATGAAAGTATTTTATCAACCTTATAAACCCTACTGTGTGTCATAAAATCCGTTCTATCTGCAAAACATCCATCATGATTATACAGGTCAGGTGAAATAACTGCCCCAGGAAGTAGCAGCGGTACATTTACAGTAATGGGTTGTGATGCTGAAGGCTTTCGTTGGAAGTTGCTGGTTTCTGTTTTACAAGCTGAAGATGAAAATAAATGTTTCTCCATTGTATTTCTGGTGCTGTTTTCCACTACAAATTAAAAATAAAAAAAGAACAGAAATTAATAGATACATTTTTTCGTGAACAATGAATATTAATAAGCAACTGGTGGTGAAAATCTGCATGTTACAAATATATCACTTTATACAAGAAGTATAAACAGCGCTAAATTAAAATTAAAACAATTCAGGCAGTTCCAATGAAAGACAACAGATAAACGGCAACCTTGTATCTAAAACTTCATTTATTAAACCATATAAAATTACTGAGTGGAAAACGCAAGCATACAATTCATTAGGCTGTAGTAAGTGGGTTTCCAGATAGATACAGTTAGTATATATGGAGGTATTAGGAGGCAATACACACTTCCTGCAAGGTGATAGTATTGTGGAAGTGCTCAGCTGATTGTCAGCTCGAGGGGTATTTACTGTGATTGCCGGAGACCGTTGGAGGTAGAGGTTTACTCTTTCCATCATACGGAACCACTTTCTTGTTTAACGGAGCCCTTTACAGTGGACACTTGGAAGGAGCACGTGCATTCTACATTGTGGGGGTGGCCATCCGCCTTGTTCCGAAGCTCCGTGCGGCTCAATAACATCTACAGCACCGGAAGAGGATGAAATCTTTTTAAATTCCCGAGGATCGGGTAATATTGCTTCCTTATTTCAAGATACTTTCGTGGATACCGGTGAACCGTTCTTTGTGCCCCATTGTTCCGTTTACTACAGTCTCTTCATTTAAAGGTCCAAAGTGAGAAAATGTATGGTCTCCAGTGTTGCGTGGTATGCGTAGCTCTGTTAGGTGATATGCATGATCAAAGATCCTGGATCTAAGGCAACAATTACTATACACCAATATTTGCTGCATAGCAACCTGATAAGCAGCACCATAGAGAGGGGAGAACAGTAAATTAGCACAGAGCTCCAGCGTTGGAACGAACCAGTCGCTACATCAATGTTTATCACAGTACTCAATACGACTATCGGGTATGACGTCTAGACAGTGTGTACAGTGCATTTTGCATACGGGCAGCCCATCAGATGCAGTATACTGGTACTATCACCCCATAGCCACCTTCTACATTCATGCTCTTGAGATATCGGCTCATACATATTCTCGATGTGAAGAATGTTCCGTTTGCACCTTGCTTCTTGCGATAGATTATTTGTCACACTTTGTATATGCAACATTAGAACCATGTTTTTCAAATGGCTCCCATATCAAAGTAAATGATTTAAAAAATCAATTATACAATTATATGAACCAGCTCATATGTTTAATAAAAATATAGAAAATATAAACAAACATAATATAAAAGAATTTTACCACGGTGGGTAATAATATAACAACACATTATTATAACCTTCTACTGCAAGCTTTTTGTTTGCCATCAGTGCTGTCAGAATAATTCTACAATGTTCACTGCCAAACCTTTCTAATCTATACCCAATCATGGAAATTGCTATTCTATTATGTGTATTCCTTGATGTCTACAAAGAGCTGATTTTTTTTTTGTAAACCCTTTGCCACACTCAGAACAGTTATATGGTTTCTCACCTGTCTGAGTTATCTGATGTGACACCAGACTTATGAGTAAAACATAAAATCAGAAGATTAAAAAAGCCTTAAAACAAAACTTCACCATATGAGTCCACCACATATCATTACAGAGGCCACTAATAGGAAGGGGGTGGATCCACAACTCTGCTACCGCTGTGGTCAAAGCACCAGCCACAGGTTCGATAGCGAGTCAGTGTGCGATCCTAAGTGCCATGCTCCGCTCATACGCACAGGAGACCAGGATCTGACCTTAATATTTACTCACTGGCCCCATGGAAAATGGGACGAGTGCGTCACAGTACTATTGAAATCCCTCCCCCTCTCCCTGAAAGCCTGGATCCTGAGGAACCACCTCCATGCTGGAAGTGTCAGCAGAATGCGTATGCGCACATGCTATTTGAGGTTGTTTTCCGCTCACACAGCGAGTCTGGATTCAGTCCCAGGACTCCATCTCTGGGTTAGTGCAAGCAGATGTGATTGTGCATAGGAAACACTGCCTGGGTGTTTCAGAGGAATGATAGAAAACACACTCTCAGTCCTGTGGAAAGTATTATCACCTGCTGTCTCTCGGCTGGCACCTTGCAGAAGGGTCATAAAATCCAGTGGTATGCAGAACATAATCGTGATCCAGGTGAGAGATTGATCAAAACCACAGACAGAGATGAGGAATAAGCACCCAATGTTGATGGTTATTAACGGGCAGACACACAGTATTACCCATTATTGATGGGTGAGCTATAAAGGCATAAAAACATCCAGCATTGTTAACCCTGACGCGTTTCTCCCGATTTACGTTTCTTATTAATAATCTTGTTTCTTAACTTCCCATGTCTGTAACCCAGAGTGTTAGTGTGTTTTAGTGTCTGAATAGTTGCAGATTATAATTCCTTTACACATTTATGGCCGGATTCACAATCCTGGACGTATTGCACATACATCCTTAATTTACTGATAATAGCTACTACGCATGCGTAGTAACTATTTTACGTAATATACGTAACAAAACGATATGTAGATTACGTAAAATAGTTACTACGCATGCGTAGTAGCTATTATCAGTAAATTAAGGATGTATGTGCAATACGTCCAGGATTGTGAATCCGGCCTTTAGTGACTATCACTCACCTGGGCTGTGTGCAGGAATTTTCTCCTCCCGACACTGCTGATCCCCACTAACAAACATCTCTTCTTCTACCTCTACAACTTCAACTTTAACATCAATCAGATCTTCACCCTAAAAATAACACAAAGAACAAAAAAATAACAAGTTCAATTTTATAAACGAAGACTATTTTTCGTTTAGACCTCCAATGCGATCTACCTTATGCTTCTGTAGTGCATAATGATCTGCCTCTTTATAGCCATTTATATATAGATGACTGGAACATCTCTCTGGGGTATTCTTGAAATCATCTGTAGAAACCATACAGTTATATAATAATTTGTTAATTTTCACTTATTAAAGTTTATGACACAATACAAACATAGGCATTCTATGAGAGAGGCGTACTGGGTGGGCTATGGTGAACAATGCTGGTAAGGTTCCAGTTGCGCAAAGACACATTGCACAGGCTGTGCCCTTGCAAAAACTCATATGCAGCACTTGGAGGCCTGGACTGTATTACAACAGGAGCGTTGGAGCATGAGGTGTTGAGGGAACCTGATGGTGAGAAAAGGGAACATCTGAGAAAGACTGCACTTCTTGTGGGGGATTCTATTGTTAGGGGAATCCAATTAAAAAGAGGTTCTGAAATTATTAATCAGGTGAAGTGCTTGCCTGGAGCTACAGCTCCACGGGATAAAAAGCACATTTTAAACATTCTAAAGGCAGTAAGCAAGGAAAGGAAGGTTGATGTCATTATCCACCATGGGACAAATGACTTGGCCAATGCTTGGAGTTGTGGCTGTTAAAGATAAGTTTAGAAAGTTGGTAAATGCTCTTAAGTAGGGGGCAAATACTGTGACTTTCTCTGAAGTGCTGCCAGTACACGGATATAAAGAAGGTAGAATGAGGCGCATTCATGATTTCAATCTGTGGCTTAGAAAGTGGTGTCATGAGGAAGGATTTGGGTTCATAAAACATAGCCATTCCACCTGGCAAAACAGTAATTTGTATAAACAGGATGGCTTGCATCCATCTTCTATGGGAACAGATATTCTAAGTAAGCAGTTTGATTGCTTTATTAGAAACCATTTAAACTAGGAGAGGGGGGCAGTGATACAAATAACAACAATATCTGCTCTCCAAACCAAGAAGTGTTGTGTGGTCAGTCGATAATGACAGATAGTATGGCCTCAGCAACTAATGGAAAAGAAACCATAAAAAGCAATATAAACATAGCTAGCAATAATAATAAACTGAAGAATAGGAGATTTATAATGCAACCTCTTAGAGCAATGTGTGCAAATGCTAGGAGCTTAGGAAATAAGATCCCTGAACTAATTGCAATAATATCAAGGGATAATCTGGATATTGCGGGAATCACAGAATCATGGTGTAATGAAAATCATGACTGGGACCTAGCTATACCGCGTTATAATTTATTTAGAAAGGATAGAGTAGGAATAATTGGGGAAGGAGTATTAATGTATGTTAAGGAAGGGTTAAATTCTACTTTAATAGGGAGTATTGGAAAAAAAACTAAGGCGCTTTGGGTAACCATAGAAACCCAGGGGGTTATTCTTCGTACTGGAGTGATATATAGGCCACCAGGGCAAGAGGAGGAAATAGACAATGTCCTATTGCAAGACATTGCTAAAATGGCATTAAAAGGGGAGGTAATAATCATGGGAGATTGAAATCTACCTGATGTAAACTGGGGTGAGTCTTCAACAAGCTCCACTAGAAGTAGGGAAAATTTTAAATTCATTACAGGGAGTGTCCCTTAAGCAACTGGTGAGAGAGCCCACTCGCAAAGAGGTCATCTTAGATTTGTTACTTACAAATGGTGACAGAATCTCAGAAGTAAGTGTAGGCGAGAACCTAGGATCCAGTGATCATCAAGCAGTATGGTTAGTATAATGACTGAGAGAGAAGCGTGCCACACAAAGACAAGGGTGCTAGACTTTAGGAAAGCGGATTTTGTAGAAATGGGGAAATGTGTAAGTGATTCTTTGGCGGAGTGGAGGCACATGAAAGGAGTACAGGAGCAGTTGGGAAATTTAAACAAATGAATTATTAACAGCAACAGACCT
>WWET01008650.1:0-17779 GCA_011038615.1 Limnodynastes dumerilii
TTGCAAAGGTTGGAAGAATTCATGATTACTTTATTAGCATCAGACAGCCTGTTGGTTTAACTTCTGAAGTGTTGGAGCCAGCAGTGGCATTCACAAGTTCATCTTCATCAATGCAAGCTGCAGAGTGTGAAACATCTTCTTTTTCACATGCAAGTGAAGAAATTGAAAATTCATGTGATCTAATGGAGGAAGAAAGTTCAGATCATCAAAGGAATAACACTGGATTCCAAACACCCGGATTTGAAACCGATATTGGCTTATGGCCAGAAACACCCACACAGGAATTGATAGCCTTTTGGGCAAAGAGAGGATCTGCTGAACTGCAGAACTGTGAAGAAAACTTACTTGAGAGATCAACACCCCAAGAACAAAGGAAGGATGGGAAACTTTTTGTTAGAAAATGCTCAAGAGCGTTTTTTCATCGAAAACAATGAAACAATCAATCGTTCGTGGCTATGTTTCTCTCCAACAACAGGCAAAGTCTACTGCACCATATGTAAACTGGTTGCTACTGACAAAGGTAAATTGTCAAGTAATGGATTTTGTGATTGGAAACATGCACATGAACGGTTGAGTGAGCATGAAAAATCTAAATCTCACCTGGAAGCAGTATTCGTTTTGGCAAAGCGTGGAAAGATTACTGGTGGAATAGACCAGGACTTAGCAAGACAGGAAGCAGAATTGTGTGGATATTGGCGTAAGATTCTCATGCATGTTGTGAGTACCATCAAATTGCTTGCAGAACGGGGATTGGCATTTCGAGGAACAGATAAAGTGATTGGATCAGCAACCAATGGAAATTTTCTTGGAATTTTGGAACTGCTTTCAGAGTATGACCCATTTCTTGCTGCACATATTAAATTAAATGCCAATAAAGGTCGAGGACACACAAATTACCTTTCATCGACTGTGTGCGAAGAAATAGTTGAGATAATGGGTCAACACTTATTAAGACAGATAATCCAAAGGATAAAGACTTCAAAATATTATTCAATTTCACTAGATTCATCCCCAGATGTGTCTAACATTGACCAGTTAACTTTGGTTATACGCTACATGGAGTACACATCACCAAAGGAAAGATTTCTAACTTTCATGGCCAATCATGGTCACACGGGTTCAGATATGGCAAATGCCCTTTTTGAATTTTTGGGCTATCACAACATTGATATAAATGACTGTCGTGGTCAGTCATATGATAATGCAGCAAATATGAGTGGCAAGTACAGAGGAATGCAAGCTCTAATTAAAGAAAAAAACAGTCTGTCAATATTTGTACCATGCTGTGGACATTTGCTTAATTTAGTTGGAAAGGCTGCAGCAAATACATGCTCTGCTGCTGTACACTACTTTGATTTTTTACAGCAAATATATGTGTTCTTCACTGCCTCCCCTGCACGTTTCACAGTTCTTAAGGAAAAGTTATCCCAAGCAGACACACGATTGTCTGTTCCAAAAAGTCTGAGTGAAACTCGTTGGTCTTGCAGAGCAGATGCAACAAAAGCCATTGCACAAGGCTATCATAAGATTAGGGAAGCACTAGATGACATCTCAAGTGATCAGGAACAGAAGGATGTAGTTCGAAATGAAGCAAAAAGTCTTAATGAGAAGATGAGTACCTTGGAAATGCCATTGTATACATTATTCTGGAATGATATTTTAGAAAGATTCAATGCAACAAACATTCTCCTACAGGATCCTAAATTAGTTCTGAGTTCTGCAGTAATGGCACTGAAGTCTTTGAAAACATTTGTAGAAACAAAGCGAGAAAAGTTTGATGACTATGAGGTTAAAGGGAAGAGGTTGTCTGGAACAGCTGACTATGTTCAGATTCGTCATCAGCAAAAGAATGTGTGTCTCAACCCTCTAGATTATGGAAAAGCAGCGTTTGCCAAGATGACGCCAAAGGAGAAGTTCCGCACTGAGAGCTTCATTCCTGTTATAGACCAACTAACTGTATCCTTAACAGATCGAATAGCTGCTTATGATGTGGTTTACAAACGGTTTGGGTTCCTTAACCAGCTTGAAGAGTTGAATGACTCTGAACTCTGCTCAGCTGCAGCCAGTATTGTCAGCATATATCAGAATGACCTAGAGCACAGTCTTGGTAACGAATTAGTGCATTTTGCTGCCATTGTTAAACTATACAAAGACAGCTATGATGAAAATATGCCAAAGGAACTGTTCTTCTATAAAATCATTCTTGAGAAAAATTTAAAATCAACTTTTCCAAATGTTGAGATTCTTTTACGTATATACTTAGTAATAATGGTGTCAAACTGCAGTGGTGAACGGTCATTTTCGAAGATGAAGATCATAAAGAACAACAATGAATCAAAATCGCCTTTCCTGGCTCACGTTTATGAGTAGTGAACATGATTTACTGCATGAATTGGATTTTAAAGATGTTATTGACATATTTTCTTCTCAAAAAGTCCGGAAACATACTTTTGTTTAAAAGAATTAAGCAAAAAGGAGTGTTTTCTTTACACTATATTGTGATATGATAAGAATTTTGAACAATATTTTGTATGTTTATACACCTGTTGTTTATTGTTATCCAGTTCACATACATTTTCAATAGGAGTACTTTTTCTTTAATAAAAGAATGATAATGCTGTTTCCAATTCACTTATAACCCTGTTACGTTCTGCACTTTATTAAAGGCACTTTTTGTACATGTACTGTAAACTATGCTTATTGTTATACAAGATATTTTATTGTTAATAACTTATATCTTCTAAAGAGTCATTTTTGTTTTTCTTTTCAGTGCACTCTATATCAACAGTGCTGGCATGGTAAAGAGGCGCAATGCTGATTGACACATTAAACTTTCTATTAACGTTGCCAGTATACCATTTAAAATATTTTATTGGCAAGGGCCCCCACAAGTTAGTTGTCCAGGGGCCCCCACAAACCTTGATCCGGCCCTGGTACAGACATACAGGGCAGGGATGGACAGCATAGTGCCTAATAATATACAGTACAGATATACAGGGCAGGTATGAACAGCATAGTACATAATAATATACAGTACAGACATATAGGGCAGGGATGGACAGCATAGTACATAATACACAGTACAGACATACAGGGCAGGTATGAACAGCATAGTACATAATAAAATATAGTACAGAAATACAGGGCAGGGATGGACAGCATAGTACATAATAGAATACAATATCACAAAAATACAATAAAGTCAAGCAAGCACAGACAGCAAGGCAAAATGCGAGATGTCAAGCTTGACAGATCAGGGAAGAGGGGATAGAGTGCAGTGAGAGGTTGAGAGGGAGCAACCAGGTGAAGACGGGGTAAATGGGTAGCAGAGGGGAATAAGAGGGAAGTAGGGGGGAGTGGTGAAGGAGGGAACAACACTAGGATGGAGGGCCCTGCTTACATGAGCTAACACACTAAGTGGGAGGGGGGAAGGAAGGAGAAGAAGGGATAAATGTAGGATACAGTAAGGATGTTAACTAGAGGAGGGGTAGGCTAGCCTGAACAGGTGCGTTTTGAGTGAGTGCTTGCAGACCTGCTATGTGGGGGAGAGTCTGACTGAAGAAAAGAGGTCATTTTAGTGCAGTGGTGCAGCACGGGGGAAGTCCTGGACATGGGCGTAAGATTTGGTGATCAGTAGGGAGGTCAGACAGCAGTGGTTAGCAGAACGGAGAGGACAAGAAGCCAGTGGATGGTTTAATATAAAGGAGAGGCTGAGGTAGGGCAAGACGGGTGAGCAGGAGACCAATGAGGAAGAGGTTACAGTAGTCGAGATGTGATATGACTAGAGAGTGGATGAGGGTTTTGGTAGCTTCATTGGTGAGGAAGGGACAGATGCATGCAATGTTGTGTAGGTGGAAACTGCAAGAATGAGAGAGGGCACGGATGTGTGGTATAATGGAAAGTGAGGAGTCAAGGATGACAGCTAGGCAGCAAACTTGAGGGGATGAGGATGATGGAGGGGGGGATGAAATCCTAGGGTGAGAAAAATCAATGATTTCTGTTTTGTGGAATGGAAGGGCTGGGAACCAGATTGGAGGGGGTCCAGTGAGGTAGCTGATGAGACGTTGGTAGACTAAGTGCTCAAGGAGTTTGGAGCCAAATGGGAGAAGGAATATAGGTCGGTAGCTGGAGGGGGATGTAAGGTCCAGATTAGATTTTTTGAGAATGGGAGAGACAAATGCATGCTTAAAAGAGGAAGGGAAGATAACAGATGTGAGGGAAAGGTTAAAACGGTGGGCTAGATGGAAGCAGGCAGTGGGAGAGAGGTGTTTGAGAAGGTGTGAGGTAATGGGGTCCACAGGGCCACAGTTTCACCTTGGGTACCAAAAGTTGTAATCTAACTACAGATGACACTTTTTCTATGTCATCAGAGAGCAATGAAGGAGGGAAATCATAGGCTTCCTTTATAGGGGAGATTATTGTTAGTGTTTGTAGGTTTTGAAAAATTGGAAACTATCCCATGGCCTCTGGTGGCCAAGAGTGGTGTCAATTAATGGACAATAAAAGTGATCGGTAAAAATGAGATTAAACCAATAAGCCCCATCCCATATTATAAACAGGTTGTTGATAAAGCGACTATAAAACATGGCTGATATTTTTTGTATACCCTCTTGGGTGTCTTAAACATTTGAGTGTCCCCTGGAATAACGATTTGTAAGGTCTTTTGTAAAAAGGTCTGGATTATAGTTTAGAAACATATCTACTTTCATAATTAAATACATTACATTAAGCCGAATACAGAGTTAGTAACAACAGGCAACTTACATATGCACCGTGCATAAGTCGTATGTTAGTGTGTGCTGCGCATTCTGCATTGGAATGCACCTGTACGAATTCAGTCTCCACATGGGGGAATGGGCCCAATCACCGTATGAGAAAAGCATTGCATGTAAATCATACAGTAAAAGTTTGGACTTTCTTTTTATGTGTCTCTTAGATCCTGCAGGGCCAATTAAGTCGGCTCTGCAGAAACAAGTGATCAGTCTGAATATTTAAAACACGCAAGTAAAATGGTAAGAAATTTTGAGGCCCGTGAGTACCCCCCTAGTTTGCTCTCTGATGCTCTGGAAAAATGGTGTCCAA
Source organism: Limnodynastes dumerilii (assembly GCA_011038615.1). Taxonomy (NCBI): domain Eukaryota; kingdom Metazoa; phylum Chordata; class Amphibia; order Anura; family Limnodynastidae; genus Limnodynastes; species Limnodynastes dumerilii. The sequence continues at coordinate 5,083 of WWET01008650.1, forward strand.
GGCTTATATAATTGTTTTGATTAGTGGTGTGTGCTTCTCCGGACAGATTAAGAATATCCTTAGGAGAAAACTTTCCCATTTTGAAACAGGAAGGAAGACCTCTGATCAGGGCTGTAACTAGGGGGTGCCATAGGGGCGGTTTCCCAGGGTGCAAAGTCAGAAGGGGGCGCCAGTAAGTTAATTTTTAAAGTTAAACTGATTATTAATTCGGTATAAAGTTGGGGGCGACAATTTTCCTTTTTGCCCCGGCGCCAATTTCCGGTTTTAGGAACCTTAAAGATATCTTGCCACCCAGCAGAATTTACGGAAGTTCAACAAATAATCTGATAAAGACTAAAAGTCCAGTTAGTTTTAAATGCATCAAAAATATTTGCCTAACTAGTAATCGTGTTATGAATAGGACAAGTAGCATCCAGTCTTTTCCCAGCAAAATAGTGTTCCCCATAAAAGATTTCAGAAATGGTGAAGCATCTTTTATTATTTATGTTCTTTTATATCCCTACCATCTACACTATGTTGGCAGGACAATGAGAAAACGGAGAGAACATTTTAGAGAACATAGATGGAATATCATTAATAAGACTCACAGTGTTCCCAAGCATCATGTTCCATCAGGGTTACCCTGCTGGCCTTAGTGTCACAGGGTTTGAACTGGTTAGAGTTACAGATCGGGAGAGGGGGGACCTGCACAGTATACTTTGCCAAATCTTTCTGTATTCTTTATCAACAAACTCTGGTTCCAGATAGTATCAACAACATCACTGAATTCAGTGACAAAGTTTTTTTTTAATATTGCACATTTTTATATATAAAAAAAAAATTCTACAAGCCACAATGGCTATCCTCTATACTTCAGGAGTGGTTCAATGTTGTAGCCAGTGGCGTAACTAGTATGGGTTTTGTAGGGCATGTTCCCTAGGTGCTGATGGCTTTGGAGGCGCCATCGGTGCCATCAGGTCGCATACCCGACAAAGCCCCCCACCACCAGTGCACAAAAAGAAAGAATAAAACCCTCTTACCTTACTCTGTGAGTCTGAGAGCAACTGTGGCGCAGCGCGGCATCCACCAATCAGTGTTCAGCCGGACAGCGCCGGCCTATAGGAAACTGCAAGATTAGTTCACTCTCGCAGTGTGTCATGTGACCGGCACTGTCCAGCTGAACACTGATTGGAGGATGCTGCGCCGCAGTTGCTCTCAGACTTATTTGGGCTAGTAACGCCCATGCTGGGTTGCTTGTCAAAGGCACCATGCCTTTGACAAAGCCCAAGGGAGGGCGAAACGTACGCTAGGCACTGTGTGAATTTGCAAACTTTGAAGATGTTAACACCGTGTGCACCGATCTACCTTCCTCACTTCCTCCGGTATCCTGCTTGACAAGCAACCCAGCATCATTTCCTCTCCTGAGCTCTCTGCCCAGCAATTACGTCCATCGAGTCCAGGGAGGGTGAGATACAGCACGGAAGTGCGAAGTGTAGGTCGTGAGACCACTAGTCTGTTTTATAGGGACAGCCTCCGTGTGATCCTTAGTGTTTAGGCTGTGGCAGAGTGGTCTAATTACGGATATGTGTTATTGTGGACAGCTGAATGCCTTTATGTCCTCTATGAACCTTTTTGTTTGGTGATATTTCTGTCTGGTGAATCTAATTGAATAATGTACAATGGATATTTATACCGGAAACCATTTGTTTGCATTTTTTAAGACATTGACACCATTTTTTAATTGTTACTAATAAAATTATTTTTTTATTGTGAAAAAAGCTGATTGTGTCTCTATACAAGGTGTGCACTGCACAAGGTTTATTAACGGTACCTTTTATGGGTACCTAGTCTCTCTTCCTCCTCTTAAGTAAGTGCTTGAAATGAGTTACTCCTGGGCTAAACCATGTTGATTGCAGGGGAGTCATATTTCATCTGTTGCAAACAGTATAAGTGTTGAGAGGTGATGTTTCCTATCCCAAGTCTAAATAACAGTGTGATAGTAAAGCTGGTCAGTATCTGTGTGCAGTAAGCAATTCAAAGATATATCCCTGCATGCAAAGAATACAATTAACTTGACTCCCCCTGAAATCAACATGGTTTAGCCCAGGAGTAACTAATTTCAAGCACTTACTTAAGTCTGGATCCAGCCCAGGATCTGTGCACAGCCGGTTCATAAGAGCCATGCTCTGGTTGAAGCTGTAGATAGAGCACTGATCAGGGAGGAATTATGGGTACTCCCCTGTGTAGAGCATATTATAAGGTCAATATCAAGTACTCCAACCCATCGGCTTATGATTCTATCACTAAAATAACCTTATTATAATAACACACACTTCAAAAACTTCATCAATTTAGTTGAAAACTGCACTCTATAAACATTTTTTTTAAATAAATAAATAAATAATTATATATATATATATATATAGTTCGGGTCCCCTCCAGGATGAGAGGCCCTAAAGCTTACGATTCATTAGTTTCATTGGGGTTTTAAAGTTCAACGTTGCCAACTTTTGCAAATGAATATCAGGGAGATTGTGATAGCACTATCAAGGCTCTGCACCAAAGGGGTGTGTCCTGTACTACCAAAGGGGTGTGTCCTGTACTAGATTGGTTGTGTCCTGTGGGTAGCTACACCCAATGACTCAAAAGTATTTATTGAGCTTTAAATTATCAGTGAATAAATACTTATTTATTAAAAAGATAAGATAACTGCCAGTCTTTGATTACATCTTGGCCTTCATAAAAATGGCTGCCTCCAAAGGCCTCAATGCAGGGAAACAGGACACAATATCTACTTTCTGTCATCATACAGCAATGACTTCTGGAATTGAATCAGCATCAGGGAGATTGTCAAACACTTCAGGGAGTCTCCCTGATATTCAGGGAGAGTTGGCAACTATGATATATATATATATATATAAGCTACTTAATGTACCAAGACTTAGAAGCCCTCGCACAATAGTGTTGCAGAAATATTTTGGGGTTTTGACAATGGCCTAATAGGCAAACCCTGAACCATAAATTTCATAAAGAGAAAGATAATATATTATTATTATTTGAATCAGTGGTCGAAGTAGAAATTTATAAGTGGTGGTACGGACATTTAGAGGTGGTGGTTGGGGTGTTTAGAAATAACAGAAGTGAATGGATTACTTTTTAATTTAATCAGTGTGAGAATGGACGGTAGCCCCTCACTTCGAGCCCTCTGTGTGTGTGTGTGTGTGTATATAGTTACCCTGCACTCAACTGCTCTAGTAAGTTTGTGATCAGTTAATCATATAGGGTAGTATAATATTTGACCAATAGAGATTATTGTCAGACACACTTTCTTCTTAATAGTTTATTTTGTTTCTCATTCTAAATTTAAGCATTAACTAAAACCACAGTTACATTCTTTGTTACATTCATTCCTGCATTTATGGCATAATTACAGCACACGTACACAAATATATACATTTGTTGAAGAAGTATTATAAATTTTTATGCGCCTCTCTATTTTCCATTTACTTAATCTTTTTGTACAGTGTGCCTGATCCAGAACAATGCAGAGGCACTGGCACGCCCCCTGACACTCCCCCCGTCCTGCCGTAGTTACACTCTGTTACGCCGGCTGAAGGCTACCCTAACTTCAGCCATTGTAACTACGCCAGGACTGGTGCGTGTTCTCCAAACCCTGCCCTCCCTGCCTCATTTCCCTGCCTCCTCCCACCTTCCTTTCCTAACTGTAGCGTAATTACGGTGAGCGTATGATTGGCACGCCCCTTCCACCGTAATTAAGTTAGGGACGCCCGATCCTCAATTTGAAAATTCATTAGTTTCGGCTGTAAACATCTGGCCGGCACATGTGCAGATCGGCTAAACAGCCAATCTTACGCATAAGCCCACCGGCGTTGTTCTGGATCAGCCCCATTGACACATTACTTCTATTCTTTATGGAGGTTAAGTTGCTTTTCTGGAGATTAAAATGGCTACCACTGGCAAACTAAAGTTTGGTTGCCGACCTCTCAGTTCTTCCCTCCAGGAGATATCAGAGAGTAGAAAGAGATGTCAATATGCAAATCACATGATGAAGCCCGCCTCTGCCTATCAATGGCACAAGTCTCACTGTTACTAGGTATGGGAGGGACTTGATGATGTGATTTGCATCATCGTGTCCTGCCCATACCTAGAACAGTAAGTTACACCTTTATACCACTTTCAGATCACTTTCAGATCACCACCCCGGCAATAACCCAGGTTATTCCTGGGTGATTTACCATGTAAAATCAAAAAACCCCTATTAAGTCCAGCTCCGACACAGGAATTTCTAATGTTGGACCCATTCACACTGTACTACTGTAGTTTTTTCCTGTGTCTTCCCTGCCAATCAACTGTCAATCATCCTAAGTGGAGCTTTCATTGGCTGACAACAATTAAGTAATTAAAAGGAGACGTGCCTCTCTGCTCACAATGATGATGTCAGTAGTGGGTAGCCATTTTCACTGCATTGCTTTTCATGATGGCTGACGACTCACTTGTGTGTAGCCCAGACCTCATGTTTTTGTGGTGTATTTTGCTGTTTCATACAGCAAATCAGAGCCTCATGCAGCTGCTGATACAGTGTGAGACTGTAGTGTCATTTGAATATGAGAAGGGCGCAATTTATGGCAGAGATGCAGACAATTCAACGCCAATATTTGCGCAGGAGAAGAGCCTGCATCAGGTCCAGCCTTACCTCCATTCTGCGAATGAGCCCCCTCACTGACCAGGGAGTGTGGGCCAGAAGCTGTTGTCACGGAGAAACTTTATGGGCAGCTGTGAAAGCTTTTGAGGACAACCATTGGATGGCACAGTTTCGCATGTTGCATGCGACATTTCAGTATGTGCTGGACCTTGTGATGCCTGTGCTTACAAGACAGAAGACCAATTTCAGAACACCCATTTCAGCAAGGAGGAGACTAGCTATCGTGGTGTGGTGGTACGCTCCCCTTGGTGAATACCGCACCATATCCTGCATGTTTGGAGTGGGGATTTCTACGGTCTGCATTCTTGTGCGTTGAGGCATTGGTTGAAGCACTTTACCATCGCTTCATTTGCTTGCCAGAAGGCCAGCGTTTGGATGACACGATTGCCGGCTATATGCAGTGTGGATATTTGCAGTGTGCAGGAGCCATTGACGGGACCCACATCCCCATCTTAGCCCCAGCAGGCAGCCCTGCAGATTCCCACAACCGGAAAGGCTGGCATTCCATCATCCTTCTGGTTGTAGTGTACCACAACTCTTGGGAAGCATCCTATTACATTTCAATGTGACTGTGAATAATGATGTGTATTGTGAATGTTTGCTAAATATATGTGATTTCTTTTCAGCGTCACAGCTTCATTGGACGTACACATGACACCCAAGTGTTGGTCAGTTCAGATCTTTACCATCTTGCTGAGGAGATTAAAGGCAGATACTTGTTTACTAGAGAGATAAATATGTATGTTTTCTATTATGATGCTTTTATGTAAGTGTTTGAACTGTGCAGACTATGTTTGTGTATTGTCTGACAATTTAACAGGGTAAGGATTGTGTATGTGTGGATTGCATGTGAATGTTACATTGTTAAATGTGTAAATACAATCCTTGTTAAATATTGAAACCTTTTTGAATTTTTTGCAGAGGTCCAAGTATGTGATTGGTGAATGATGTTGAGATCCCTGTACACATCATCGTAGATGCAGCCTACCCTTTGCAGCAATGGTTGATGAAGGGCTTCATGCAGCACCATCAACTTTCTTAGGAACAAGTCCACTTCACCCATACCCTCAGCTCGGCTCGGATGGTAGTGCAGAATGCGTTTGGCCATTTCAAAGGAAATTGGCGTCGTTTGATGAAACTAAATGACATCGACATCAAACTTGTGCCTAATGTGGTAGATGTAATAATATAATATATGTGAAATACATAAAGAGTAGTTTCTGCAAGAGTGGAATATTCTGATTTGTAGGAACCATCTGATCCAGACTTAAGCGAGGGTGAGCGTCCTTATTCCAGTGCAGAGCTGATACGCAACAAACCTTTATTCTTTGTAATAAAAAACAGATTTATTGTGCAAAATGTTTTTATTCTTTACCAATACTTTGCACATATGCTATACTTTATTTACAAATTACACTTTAAATAAGTGCTTTATTTTGTAAACAAATATAGCTATATTTAGAAAAGTGCAGTATAAATAATTATAAAAACTTTTTTTATACTTTGCATATTAAGTCAAATACAGAAGTGCATTAGGAGCACCATATAAAACTGTAAAAAAGTGCTTTCTTTGGCATACCATAGAAAATGTAACCTACAAATGAACTACAACCTATGCAAACTTAAACATTAAGTTATATTAACAATTTACAGTTCTTTGTAACGTGTATGCAGGTACTCGCTTATACCTGGAGCACCCTGGTGGATAGAGGCTTGAAGGTCTGGTGCACTATAGTCACGGCAAGGTGCTGCAAGTGGCTGGCTTTGAGCTTGAAGCTCTGGTACATTATAGTCGCGGTGAGGGTAACCTGCTTGGAACGATGTGGTTTGGTGGGCTGGTGCACTATAATCGTGTTGAGGGTGACCGGCTTGGTATGATGCGGTTAGGTGGGCTGGTGCACCATAGTCGCAGTGAGGATGACCGGCTTGGAATGATGCGGTTTGGTGGGCTGGTGCACTATAGTCGCGGTGAGGGTGGCCGGCTTGGTATGATGCGGTTTGGTGGGCTGGTGTACTATAGTCATGGTGAGGGTGACCGGTTTGGTATGATGCGGTTTGGTGGGCTGGTGTACTATAGTCATGGTGAGGGTGGCCGGTTTGGTGTAATGTGGTTTGGTGGGCTGGTGCACTATAGTCATGGTGAAGGTGATGGAATTGGTATGATGCGGTTTGGTGACTTTTATCACCACATCAGGGGTAGGACGGTGATATGACCATGGCAGTGAGGGTGGTTCAAGCATGTGGCTAATGATCGCCATATTGCACTCATGATTCACGCGAGTTATGTCGGAGCTGATGCTGTGGAGGCCAGAAACTTCCACTGCAGCTCCCTTTTATGATCCAGGAACCGCTTCATGTGTCGATCATTCTGCAGCTGCATGGCTTCCTCCATTTTCACAACTTGTCATTGCCTTTATAGCAATTTCCTCCTTGCTCAGACATTTACGTTCTTTAAAACATTAAAAACTAGAAAAAGGGAAATAGGTCTGGATCTGGCCCTATGTGTGTATATGGTTTGGTGCAAAAAAAACAACAGTGTTGTGCGCCATTGTGCTTGAGGCCTCCCCCCTCCCGGACTATTCACGCTGTAACAGCTGTGTACATTATTTTTACGTTTTTTATGTATATATAGTTTTATACAAAATTAAATATTGGACTTTTGATAATGAACTTTTACCATGAACACAAACATTATGCAGCAATTGTCACGCTGTCTAGTGTGGATACATAGGCAGCGTTTACAGACTATATTGGACTATAAAAGCGAGATACAAAGATAAAGAATTCACATTAAGGATACAAAAGTAAACATTGCAGTACTCACTATGAGACGATGTGGATGGCTGTTGCGCTACCGACACTGCAGCATAATCAGCGACTTTGGTCGCTTCACACGACGTATGCACAGCACATTCTGAAACGTAATTTGAGTCGGATGGTTCAACCATGCTGGGATTCCCACCAGTACCTGATGATTCCAACGGTGGGTCATGGAAACATATGTGGAGACGAGGAGCGCGATGTAACTCTTGATTGTGACTGTTCCAATTCTGAAGCAGGCAACGATGATGACAATGGGCTGGATCCAGACCAACGCATGTCTTATAGGCGTGCATGGTCTTTAGTTACGACAGTATAGCGGGGAGTGCACGTCCCCGGCATTCTCCGCTCAAGGTAGTAAAATCTGGACACTTACATCTCCAGATTCCTACCTTAACATTTAGAACTTGGTCTGTGGAATTACATCCGCAGTAATAGTCATAATGGGCCTTCCCCGCCCCGCTTCCTAATTTAAATGCCTATCTCTGTCTATATTGCGGAGATACGGCAGACGTAAATAGCTGGCCGTCCCCTTTAATGTACCGGTCACCGTATGTAACTAACGTTACATGCACTGGCTGGTACGCTAGCGTAGTTATGCTGTGCGCATGCGCACATCATAGCTGACAGGGGAATTCCGCATGCAGAGTGCATAATTCCCCTGGCGTCCATAGCCCAGGATCTGGGCCAATGCCACAGGATTTGAGGACGCTGTGTTTCCAAACACTTTGCTATACTGGTCAAACAATGACCATTCAATATGGCCAACTCTGCTTCTCCTCCTGCTATCAAGCACTTTGGAGTATTGTTTGCAAAGTTACTTTAGCTTGTTCACCACCTGCTGCTGGGACTTTTCTATACCTCTTTGTTTAAGTTTTTCAGCGATATTAAAATATATGTGAGCGTCCTTCACAGTTCCTGTTATTTGGGCTCTTATTTGTTCATCCACTCTGATGGAGAGCGACTTGTTTCTCCAGGGAGCCATGATGTCTGCTAGGGCGGTGGCAGCTTTAATATAACATCGCTCTCCAGTGCTGTTAACCATCCAATTGTTATGAGGCTGCTCCCAGGGCATGGGGTCTAACTGGGCTGGTCTTCACTAGGACCTTTGATGGTGGAGATAGACTTGTGCGGCAACACACCCAGCAGGTCACGGCTCCTGGAAGGCAGCCTCAGGTATAGTTAAGCACTAAGGGCCTGATCCAGATCAACGATGTAGCGCTGAGCGTGCTAACGCTCAGCGTTACATCGCTGTTCATGTTTGTAACATAAACAGTACATGCAGTAGAGATCAGCCGCTGAGCCGTTATATCAGCGTTGTTTGTTTTATAATTTAATATAGGCTTCATAATGTTTCAAATATTAAACTGAATAAAATATGATGTTTCACTGCATTCACAAGTATTTTGTAATGTAAAAAATAAATCTATGTATAAATATGTATGGCGTCTGCAAAACAATGGAAGCTACACAGGAACAGTGTGCACTTTGCTTTTAATGGGCAATAGACAATATTAAACAAATGATGGTTGAGATGGCAGGGTAGAATTACAGGAGCGCCGTATGGGATTGATGTGAGAGATTTCAGATTATTGTGGCATACCTGTTGTTGCACAATGCTTTACATAAACCTGCATGTATAGTTACTTAAACCTTGCAAAAATTAACTGTTGGGGTGTTGCACTTAGCAACGGTTTAGCTTCTAGGCATCATTTCTACAGTACATTCTAGAAAATCTGGTGGCCTGTTATGAAAATGCAAGTCAGATGCTTGGTTGCATAGGGAGAGGAATTAGTAGCAGAGATAGTAGTAGTAACGCTACTTTTTGGTATGACCTCACTTGGAATAATGTGTTAAGTTCTAGAGACCATGGGCCTGATCCAGACCTACGCTCTCAAGCGATCTTACGCTGGTCGTAAGCGTAAAATCGGCAGAAAAAATGCACTGCGCATGTGCAGAGTGACAACTTCCGGTCGCAGCGGCGATTCAGGCGTCCGGATTCTTTGCGTATTTTCTGACGACGGGGCGTGTTTATATTACGAAGTTAGTACGGACGCTGGAGTTAGGGAATGTAGGCGGGGGGGGCCATTTAAATTGTACAGTATGGGCGTGCTTAGCCCGGTACGATCAGCGCGTCGCTACGAAAATTCATACTGACTCCGGGAAAAGTTAAGGTAGGGTTCAGCCGGCGTACGGAGGTAAAGGTAAGGGGAGTGTGATGGGAGTGAAAGTTTTTACGCTGAAGCGGTAATACGCTCCGCTCTCATGCGTAGGTCTGGATCAGGCCCAATGAGAATATAATAAGGACACCGGTAATAAGACTAGATAAACCACAGGCTATAAACACTACAGAGTACATGTATGAGCAGGGATCAGAGGGGGCATTAAACACCCAGCAGGAGTAACTGGAAATACTAGATACTGGGGCACAGAGCTAAACTGCATAAACAAGTACATAAACACAAACAGAAGTGTAGATTACAGGGCAGGCTATATGCAAGAACACAAGAAACCACTAACAGCAAGGATTCAGGGAACATAAAAAAATACAGACCGAAGACAGCTTGTATACAAGGCACAAGATGATAAAAGGCAAATCAGAGAGCATACACACCCCAGGAACTCAATGACCAGCAAACCTTCAGTGGAAGGAAGTCCTATTTGTGAAGGTAGAGCAGGCGGAAAATAATTAATTAATTGATTAATTAATTAAGTGTACAACAGCAGCCCTAAGGTCAAGATAATGTCCATGAGGCACACAATAGTCCAAGATTGCCCCTAGGGGCGAGACAGGATATTGCACGTTCACAAGATGTAACACCAATCAGGTTTCTTTGTAAAAGACCCGTGTTAAAAAATCACTCCTTTTACATTACCACCTTACTTGTTTCGGACACGAGCAAACCCCTTCTCTTTTGCCGTGTTGGAATACCAGGTTATTAGACCTGGGTCGAAAACCCCCTGAACTACCTTTCACATCACCACTCGACGAGGGTCGTTGGAGTCTAGTCCTGAGAATTTGACAAAAACACATGATTTTAGTGACGATCTGAAAGGGGGTATGAGTAACACTAGGGCACACAGTTGATGGGCAATGTATCTGCTATCACTTTGTCTGTTTCTATGAAATTATTGTGGAGAGATAGTGGGAATGTCATTTGATTGTTAAGAAATACTATTTGGGATTTTACGATGCTGTTACTCACCATAAAATGGATGAAAACAGCTGATCTTGACCAACACACAGAGCTTTTATGGATAAAGAAATCAATTACATGAAGCTCATTTAGAAGTGCACCATACTGTACAAAGCAGTCTTCACATAGCATGCTTTTTGATTGAAAACTAGGCTAAACTTTATCATGTTTTAGACAAGCTCACTTTATAATTGCAATGTATACTTGGCAAAGGCGCCTTTATTGTATTAGTAAGTTATTTAGACAGTTATTATTCATTTATTGCTTGACTGAATACACTATAATAAATATAATGAAATATATAATATATATAAATATACTACATGTTTTATGGATTGTAAATGGCCTTTATTTTATTACACTAATTGTAGCCACTGCTGGGAATAAATCTTTAATCTTTTAGCATATTTAGAAAGTGTGTCCTTCATTTGTTCCAGGCTTGCACAAGGCGTCACTTGGCACTGCAGCATAAATTCAGGCTGCCATTACCCAAAATATAGATCCACAGCCAGAACGTGACCAGAATGTATAAAATCTTCCTTGCCCAGCCTTTTTTGTTCATACTGACATTTCCGCAAATTCTAACCATGCAAATAACTTATTATAAACACATGGTGCTGATATTCAGCCATTCCACTAGGAATAACTCTTTCCATGCCCTTCACGCCTGCATTACTAGTCCGGTATTGTACAAGGTGATGCCAAGGGGGTGACTTACAGATGGATAATACACAAACACACACAAACACCACACACACACACATATCAACCCACTTAGATGCATCTCAGATAGGTAGTAAGGGCACAGGGCAGAGAAAGAACTGTGCTCAGCAGCATGTGCTTGTTAGTGGCCATTATAGTAACATTTACACCCATGAACAGTGCATTTTATTTTTATAAGTAGGTCTAAACATAAAATAGACATCCTATCCATCTAAATATCTATCTATCTATCTATCTATCTATCTATCTATCTATCTATCTATCTATCTATCTATCTATCTATCTATCTATCTATCTATCTATCTATCCATCCCTCTCCCATATCTATCTATCTATCTATCTATCTATCTATCTATCTATCTATCTATCTATCCATCCATCCATCTCATATCTATCTATCTATCTATCTATCTATCTATCTATCTATCTGTCTGTCTGTCTGTCTGTCTGTCTGTCTGTCTGTCTGTCTGTCTCTCTCTCTCTCTCTCTCTAAGGGTTCCACTGGTATCAAGCCAAGGTGATTTCAGGGGGTGCCCCATACTTTGGGCCAGATTCAGAGGTCTGGTCAGGGGCTGAACTACCATTGGTGCAACGGCACAGGGGCCAATGCTGATACAAGGGCCACAGCCGTCATCACCGCACGGCCGAAGCTCCCCACCGGGTTACCTGGAATATTATCAGGGCCAAAGCATATTTTTTGCACCTGGGCCCACAGCTCGCTAGTTCCGCCTCTGGCTCTGGTAGTCTGCATGGAAGACACCCTGTCACTATCCTCTCTAATGCGTAGTTAGAAGCGCTTATGCTGCTTAAGCTGCACCCTGCCTTAAGTGTCCATCTGTACGACTGTTGATCCTTATGGAACACCTTTTGGAGTTTAGGCGGGTGGAAAGCATGGCTGTCCTGTCAGACGGATCTCCAGGTGGACGGATTCAAGATTTAAGGTTTCGCGCTCTACCAGATTGTTAAAATATTACAGTCACTTGGCTGGATCCAGACTATTGATGCCGCTACCCTCAGAGATCCGATGACGGATTGTGCCTATTCTCCGATCCGGGCGGCCTCTTTTAATAAGGCTCAATACGATCCAATATCTTTACTTTCTGTCTCAAGACATGAACCCGGCAAGTTAGACCCATAATATGTGGTTTAGCGCTCATGCTCCATTTTCTTCTTTTCACAACAGACTACCAATCTAAGTGTATCCCCCTTGGCTAAAATGTGCCAGTCCCTGCAGCCAGGGAAAGAGGGATAATAA
>WWET01008651.1:8224-19040 GCA_011038615.1 Limnodynastes dumerilii
GTCTGCTCCCGGTGTTCACCCACTCTCTGGAATAACCTTCCTCACCCACTAAGACAATCCTCTACTCTCCAAACTTTCAAACACTCCCTCAAAACTCACCTCTTCAGACAAGCGTACAAAATTCCACAACCTTAATCACATTTGTCTACACTATTATTTACAACAACTTTATTATATGACCATCACTTCATGATTAAACCAAACTTGTTCTCTTTCATTCTATAATAAAATTCCCCTCATTTCTGGTAGTAACACTGCTGTGTGACTGGATCATACAGAGCACTGAGCGCTTTTACCATGCAAGCTGGCTGGTCCGCTGTGTGATTATATAGCACCTTCCCTTATGTACCAATCCCTAATATCCTATAGAGTGTAAGCCTGTGGCAGGGCCATCTTACCCACCCAGTCCGTCTGTTACCACCCAGTCCTGTTATGATGATTGTTAAAATTGTAAAGCGCTACGTAATCTGATGGCGCTATATAAAAACCTGTTAATAAATAAATAGATTGCATTAAGATAACCTTACAATTTGGTCCTACTAAGTGTTCTCATGTTAAATATTAAAATAGCAACTTTGAACGTAGGTGGTATAAATTCGCCTGTTAAAAGAAAGCGTCTACTTGTTTATTTGAAAAAATTGTGTGTAGATGTAATATTATTGCAGGAAACCCATCTGGTAGAAAGCGAATTAATTAAGCTAAACCTGCAGTCTGTTTCTTGTACTTTCTGCTGCGCCATTTAATTCAAAAGCAAGGGGAGTTGCTATATTAACACATAATAATGGACCATATTCAGACTCCCGCACGCTTTCTGTGCGAGTGGGGGTCTGTAATAACGCGAGACAGAGGGGAGTGCACACCCCCTGTCACTCCCCTCTGTCGTGCGGGCTTTATGGCAGCTTACGCTGCAATAAGCCTGCATTAAATCAGACGTGCGGATCAGTGGTCCGTACGGCCGCTGATCCGCTACAGTGTGGGAGCCCCCTCCCACACTGTACAATTTAAATGCTTCCCCCCGCCCACTTTAGCGGGCGGAAAGGAAGCACAGCCCATTTCCTCCGAAATGGGCTCGGACGTAGTAACCCTAGCGTAACATCTGGAGGGCACATGCGCCCTCCAGTGAGTGCATGCGCCCTCCAGTGAGTGAATGCGTGCGTAAGTGACCTGTGTTATTAAATCTGAATCCAATGTTACTTGTGAGATCCACAAGCAAATTATTGATAAGGAAGGCAGGTTTCAAATAGTAGATGTGTCATTTAATGCAATCCGTATGGGTATATGTAATGTGTATGCACCTAATGCATACAAAAAAAACAAAAAACAACAACCAAGAAATTTTCTAAACTTGTTAACCCATCTTTATCACTATATGGATTCTAGGCTAATAGTGGGAGGAGATTTTAATCTCTGCCCACTTAGACAGGCAGACTAATACTAAGGGAACACGTGGTCTACCCCAATAGGGAATCTCTCAATTTGCTAAAAGATTGCGCCTGGTAGATTTCTGAAGGATGAGACACTCAGCCACAAAAATGTTTTCCTATATTTCTGCCGCCTATAACATCCTATTGCGGCAGGATTATCTATTAGATTCACTTCTACCACAGATACAGAAAGCTGAGATAGAACCAATAGTTAGCTCTGATCATGCAGTTGTCTGGATGCAAATAGATAGGGATGACTCAGCAACATATCCTATTCAGTGGAAATTTCCTGTTTACCTAACAAACTGTACTAAATTTAGAGACAGGTTGAAATCAACGTGGGCATCCTTTAAACACACTAATTACAGCCATTTAGATGACCCGCAGCTCTATTGGCAGACATTCAAGGCAGTTGAATGTGGTGCTATAATTTCCTTTGTTTCGGCACTTAAAAAAGAAGTAACAACGGAATTTGAACAAGCAAAAAAGGCCCTTATCCAAGCCCATAATGTATATATAGCTAATCCCTCCCAATCCTCCCTTTCTCTGTATAATATTAGAAAAGTGCAATTTGAAGGAATTTTGAGTAAAATGAGTGATAAAAACACTGCTCAGGCCAAATTTTTATTTTATAAATGGGGAAACAAATCTGGTAGTCTCCTTTTAAATCTTTTGCAGGGAGACCAGAGACCCACTTTTATTGCCTCCATCAAAGATAGTTGGGAAAAGTTGAGGCACGAAAATAGGGAAATAGTAACCGCCTTTAGGACTTTCTATGAACAGCTATATACTTAAATGCCGATCAATAGAGAAAATAAAGAGGAATTTTGGAAACCTCTATCCCTACCTCAAATTGCAGAGGAGCAATCCCAATCACTTTTGAGTCCAATCACTTTACATGAAGTGTAATCAGCACTGAAACTGCTGAAACCATATAAAGCACCAGGCCCAGATGGGTTCGGGAGTAAATTTTTAAACATTTTAGCCCCAGAAATTGGTGAATCCTTGCAGAGACTTTTTAATTCTATTATTACTGAGAAGTCGATTCTCTATTATTTTAACGCTGCAACAATAAAAGTATTACCAAAACCAGGTAGGGATTTGGAATTAACTGCATCTTATAGACCCATTTCCCTGCTGAATGTCGACTATAAAATTTTCACAAAAATTTTTGCAGAAAGACTTAAGGTGATACTGCCTGGGATAATCCATCCTGATTAAACTGGGTTTATTTGGGGTAGGCATTATGTAGTCAACATTCGTAAAGTTCTAACGGTTATTCAGCAGGCGGAGATATCCGGGTGATCCAAGCCTGGGATGGTCCTATCATTAGATGCTGAGAAAGCATTTGACATGGTAACCTGGGACCATCTAGTAGAGACCCTGAGCAGGTTCGGATTCCCAGAGAGTTTTGGGCGTTTATTGAGTGCATTATATATTAACCCTTACACTCGGTGGCGGGCAATGGTTTGATGTCTGATCCCTTTTTTATACAAAAGGGAACAAGACAGGGGTGTCCCTTGTCGCCTTTGCTATTTGCGATAGCACTTGAACCATTGGCAATAGCTTTGCGTGCGTTTCCAGAGTGTAGAGGTATTATTATAATTAACATTAAACTTAAACTGGCCATGTTTGCAGATGATATGTTGCTCTTCATATCAAATTTTAAACAATCAATCCCAGCTATTTTGACCACTATAGAATCTTTTGGTTCCTTTGCAGGGTTTAAAGTAAATTACTCTAAATCAGAAGCTATGCTGTTATCAGGAGCCCACACACAGGAAAATATTAACTTTGTCTCACAATATTTTAAAATGGCAAACACACAGTTTAAATATTTAGGAATTCAAATAACTTCTACACAACTGCTATACAATAAGAATTTTTGCTGTGTCCTCAAATCAATCAAGAATACCCTGCGGGGGTGGGAAAACTTACCCTTGTCTCTAATGGGTAGCTTAGCGGTCATTAAAGGGGTAGTTTTCCACAGATTGTCCTATCTTATTCAGATGCTTCCAATATCATTAACCTCTGTAGATATTAAAAATATTACTAAAATATTAACGAAATTTATATGGAGAAACAAAAAGCCAAGAGTGGCCAGTTCCAGACTACAGTAGAAAAGACGGTGGACGGTGGACCATTTTTCACTAATGGTGCTCAATTTAGATATATATCTGATTGGTTGTTAAATAAATCAGTATATACTAATCTTTCATTGGAACAATCACTTGTCTCACCATTTTCTCTTGTAGCCTTACTCCACTTGCCAAAGAAAACAGTCCCGGTCTCAGTTATGCAAAACTTTATGTTTAGGGATACATATGTATCCTGGATTACTATTCACAAATTATTGAAAAAAGACAGTAAGATATCTAGTTACAATACATTATGGGGTAATCCTGCCTATGAACCAGGCATGCAAAATAGTCTGTTCCTGTCCTGGAGGGATAAAGGTATCATGGCCATTCGAAATGTCTTTGACCCTGGAGGCCAACTGCACACATTTGAGAAACTTAAAGCGAAATATGGGGTCATGAATAGATGCTTTTACATGTACTTGCAGGCAGACCAGACACTTTGTCTTGCAGGTGATGAGAATAGTGGGCCTGATTCAGAGATGCGACTGCGAAAAGATCGCAAATATACGCAACTAAGTTCAGATCTTAGCAGGTTACAGCCCACTTAAATAGTCACTCCCCTTGCAAACAGCGGCGGATCTTAAAGTTAGACCACCATTGAGCAACCCTAACTCTGCGCTGTCATTTGAGATCTTAAGGGAAGTAGTTGCGGTTATTTGAGATCCTAAGTGTCTGCCCGCACCCACTTTCCCTCATCTCCCTGCCTCCCCCCGCCCATTTCCATGCAAATCCTTCAGATCTTAAACTTCCGCAGCACTTAAGATCTTAAGTGCTTGCGATCGATGTCCGCGCTCAGCGAATTTAAGATCCTAACCTCTACGTAGACGTTGCACTATTACTTGCGCATTGATGCGAATTTTCTAAGATCCTAAATATACGCACCTAAGTAGTGATAAAATCGCATGTCTGAATCAGGCCCAGTATTGCAAAACACAAACCCAATAGAGAAGCTGCTGACATACTTGGAATCCCATACATTCCATATACGTTACATTTTTGAAATACTCACTCCTTCGGACCTAATTAAATTGTGGTCAGGCCCGTTAAAAGCCTGGAGAAATGATGTGCCAAATATAGAATTTCCTGAACACCCATTTGAACATTATGAAAAGGTTATGAAAGCCCTTGGCTCCTCTCAACTCCAAGAAATTAATTTCAAAACCATCAATAGAGCTTATATTTCCCAGGCACAACGAAAGCAAATTACAGCGGAGGAGATTGGCCATTGTCCCAAATGTCATGCAAATAAGGCTACATTCATACATAACTTTTGGGGATGTGGGAAAATCTGCAAATTCTGGAATAAGATTGTTGTGTATATTAACTCCATATTTAACAGCCATTTGCCCAAAAGTTTTCTTGCCCTGGTTTGGTCAAATTTTTCAGAGTGGATATCAAGCCCTTTGATCAAAGCTAATATAGCTTTGGGCCTGATTCAGAATTAAGAAAGTGCTTAAAATAAGAGAGGAATGTCACTCCTGGGATAAACCATGCAGATTTCAGGGGGAGTCAAGTTAATTGTATTCTTTGCATGCAGGGATATATCTTTAAATTGCTTACTGCACACAGAAACTGACCAGCTTTACTATCACACTGGTATTTAGACTTGGAATAGGAAACATCACCTCTCAACTCTAATACTGTTTGCAACAGATGAAATATGACTCCCCTACAATCAACATGGTTTAGCCCAGGAGTGACTTTCCTCTCTTATTTTAAGCACTTTCTTAATTCTGAATCAGGTCCTTTATTATCAATTATTGTGACTATAGCTAAAAGGGCTATTTTACAAAATTGGATAAAAACTTCTCCACCTTTTTTAAATATCATAAAACAAATGCTATTAATTTCCTTAGATAGACATGCAACTCTGCCTGACATAGAAACTGGTGTTTTGAGGTTTTATAAAAAAATGGGGCACATATATAGAATTTTTACTAGTGGATCTGAGAACCACTATCATGAAACCGTTTGAAGATACAACTACATGGTCAGGGATTTTCTATTCAGTTTGTGCGCGGCTGCTACTATAATGAGGGGACAATTGGAAGGCTAATCTTGACTCAAGATGTCAATCTACCCAGGTTAGGATTTTGGATGAGGCTCCAAATCTAAAATGGCCGTTAGCAGACCTTAAAGTTCAAGTTGGATTAGGTTTTTGGGATAAAAATTACATAATTTTACAATTGTTAGGCTTGTTAGTAAGGCAAGTTTTTGATACCATGTTTAAAGCAAGATTCTATATCAGATATTTACACTGTATAGTCAATGTAAAACTTTTTCATAATTCAGAATTGTCTCTTTTTTCTCGTTATGGTAGTCAGTAACATATACTTATACTTATACTGATTTTACCTTAACTCATATGTTTTCATTGAAATTTCACTTCTCAAACAAATCCATAATAATGTTCACTGTTTATTGTGACGGTTTGAAATAACTGTACAAGCTTTGAAAAGCTCAATAAAATGTTTATTGAGAGTGTACAATACAATACAAACAACACAAACATTAAAAATAACTAAATACATTTTGTTTGATCTCTTGCCTCTATTGTTATACGATGGATGCAGTAAATTGTTTTTTTTTGTTTTTTTATTTAAACATTTTATTTATTTTTCATGTTTTATTACAACAGGCATACATAAATGCAGGAATTACAGAGAGTACAGAAGTATTGAAAACATAGCATACAAAAAATCCAACATACATTTTCAGTCTATCGATAAGTGAGCAGCAGATCAACACCGATGCGCTGATCGTCAAACATGTTTTGGATTGAATATGTAACTGCCATTCCTGTCGTCTAACAGTACAAGGACAAACAATAATAGCAGAAAATATAATGCAATAAAATAAAATAAAATGAAAGAAAATAATGCAAAGTAAACAAATACAAGTAAACAAAAAACCCAAAAACAAATAAACAACCATATTGTGTCCCCCATTCCTTCCGTTTACCAAAGGTAATATATGTTAACGGGTGGTCCACGATTCAGGTCAACCAAGACCGATATTACAAGAGAATATACAGTTAATGTACAGTTATACACCGTACATAAATATGTTAGTGTAAGGTCATAGATGTTACTGCATGAGCATCAGGGTAGTAAGGGTTCAAGTTGCAAATTCCTGTATAGGAACCAGGACGTGTTTTCAAATATTTTGTAAATAACAGTTTGAGTATTAGCTTCCAGCGACTCGATAAACTTTTCCCATTTTACATGAAATCGTATAACCCCCTTGTCTATATCCGTCAGTGTAGCTCTCCTATCGAAATACATTAGTTGTAGAAGGGATGATTTTACTTCCCCCAAAGTTGGTGCCACCGGCTTGATCCAGTGTTCTAATATAAGACTTCTGGCAACTGTTACTATGACTGTGACCAGGGGAATAGCCGCTTTTTTGTCCTCTCCCAAGTCCCAATTACAAAAATTGGCCCACAACATAGCTTGCGGGTCTAACGCTACTGAGATGGAGAACAATGAGTTTATGAAGAGAGCAATCTTGTTCCAGTATTTTTTGATATTCCCACATTGTGTGTATAAAAGTAGCAGGGGTCCCTTTACATTTAGGGCAAACATCTGGGAACGAACTGTCCATTAAATGTCTCCTATTCTGTGAGATGTAGGCCCTATTAATCGTGCGTATGTGTACCTCCTGAAGTTTAGCAGATTTCAGGATGCGTAACGTTTTGTCAAAATGCAAAAGGAGGTCCCCTGAATCAGTAATCCCTGGCACATCTACCTGCCACCCCCTCACCAAGGATCGCCATGTCCCCTCCCCGTTTCCACCAAGCAGATCTCTCTGCAAGTACTTGGTTTTATATTTATTACCTTTGATAAAATGCAGTAGCTGCATCACCTGATCTGTTCTATCAGGAATGGGAGAGGGACTGGGGAGCGACCGGGCTAAGTGTCTCACTTGTAAGTACATAAAAAACTGACCATTGGGAAGATCAAATTTGTGTTTAAGAGCCTGGAACGTAAGTAACTGTCCCCCTGGGTCAAAAATGTCATTGGTAAGAATTATACCTTTTTCTTTCCACCTCTGAAACCAGTGGTTGTCAAGTCCCGAGGGAAAGCTGGGATTACCTGTTATAGGCATATATTTAGAATTTAGGGGGTTCCTATCATATTTTTTATTAGTATAAAGCCAGGATTGGTATGTGTCATGGAGTAGAATATGATTAAGGAGTTGGATGGGGATGTCTTTTTTCCTGCATAAAAGCAGGGCTGCTGGGGAGTATGGTTTAAAACTTTCTTCTTCTAGGGACAGGTTAGTATATACATTTTTCCTCAGGAACCAGTCTGCAATGTACCGAAAATGAACCGCGTGAGTAAAAGTAATAATATCTGGTTGGCCCAACCCGCCTACCCCTCTAGGGGCTTTCATTCTGGATATGGCTATCTTGGGGCGCTTTTGTTACAAATCTTAGTGTCACAATTGAGCATTAATAATGGGAGCATTTGCAATATATATGATAGCTTAGGGAATACCACGCTTTTTATTACTGCCAGCCTTCCCAGGAGAGATAAATGAAGGCGCTGCCAGTCTTCTAGTAATTTAGTTATTTTTTGTATAACCGGTTTGAAATTGGTTTCGTAGATAGTGTCTAGTTTAGGCGTCAAAAAAATTCCCAGGTACTTTAACTTGTGGTGAGTCACTCTAAAATTGTCTCTAATCTGCACGATGTTTCCTATCTTATCCTTTCCAGATAAGGGCATGATTTCAGACTTCTGGAAATTCACACGATATCCAGCGAAGGAGCCAAATTGTGTGATATTAGCTACAATGGCTGGGAGGGATGTCTGGGGCTCCGACACGAATAATAGCATGTCGTCAGCAAACAGGGATAATTTTATTTCCTTAATGCCCACTTGTATGCCCGAAAATGTGGAAATTTTCCTAAGGGTAATCGCCAATGGTTCTAGGGCTGCTGCGAATAACAATGGGGAAAGGGGGCAACCTTGGCGCGTGCCACATTGTATGGGGAAGGGATCAGACATATAACCATTACAGTGTGCCCGAGTTGTGGAACCTGAATAAAGGGTTGAGATGGCATGGACAAACACAGGTGGAAATCCCAATTTTTGCAGGACCTCGAACAGGTGATCCCACGTGACCATGTCGAATGCTTTTTCCGCATCCAAGGAAATGACTAAACATGGGTCACTGGTCCGACGCCACTCGAGCTCCTGCAGCACTGTTAAGATTTTGCGCACATTAGTGGTGGAGTGCCTGCCCCAAATAAAGCCGGTTTGGTCATAATGTATGATGGAAGGAAGGACCTGTTTCATTCGATCCGCAAGAATGTTTGTAAAAATTTTATAGTCTACATTTAGTAGTGATATCGGCCTGTAGGAGGCTGTTAATTCCAGATCTCTACCGGGTTTGGGGAGAACCTTAAGGGTGGCTGAATTGAAATACCTGAATTTCCCCCTGCATCCAGATAGAATGAAACACTGAATGAAGCATTGGGGTAATTTGCGGTGGCAAAATTTTATAAAACTCCGAGCCGTATCCATCAGGGCCTGGGGATTTGGCTAATTTCAAATTTTTTATAGTGCGCTCAATTACTTCCATGGATATGGGAGCCGAAAGAGTTGCAACTTGGGGTTCTGACAGTTTTGGTAAATTTAGTTTACTCCAGAAGGCTTCCTTATTGGGGGTATTAATAGGTTTGTCAGCATAAAGGGTTTTATAAAATTCTCTGAATAATGTTGAGATATCTGCTCCCCTAGAGGTTTTTGTCCCATCTTTCCGTCTAAGGCAGCTTATTTTATTATGCTTCCTATGTCCCTTCAATAGGTTAGATAATAGTCGGCTGGTTTTATTACCAAATTGATGGAATAGAAATTTCCCTTGGAAAATATATCTATCCCCTAGTCTTTGTAATGTGGCCTCAAAATGTGTTTTCATGTCTTCATAGACCTTCTTGTTAGGCAATGTGGGTGCAGTTAGGAAAGCCTCATAAGTGCTAGTAAGGTTTTCCTGAGCGGTTCTATAAAGGGCTGAGGATTGTTTATTGTGCTGTTTAGTGTAGGACATGAGCTCTCTTCTCAAGACTGCTTTTGCCGATTGCCAGAATAAAAAAGAGTCTGACACATGCTCTTTGTTACTAGCAGAGTAGGATTCCCATTTAGATACCAACATTTGTTTAAAATCAGAAGAATTAGATAGATGGGAAGGGAATCTCTTGGCCTAAAAAAGAGGTTTAAGAAATTAGGCTTCATCCATAGATCCACAATTGTCTTCTTGACTTACATTTTTACCCGAGTAACCTGCACTTTAGCCTATGTAATAAAGGGGCACATTTAAACTGTAAAAACAGAATTAGAATTGTGATTCCTAGCTCAACTCTAATATACAG
Organism: Limnodynastes dumerilii; assembly: GCA_011038615.1. Lineage (NCBI taxonomy): Eukaryota > Metazoa > Chordata > Amphibia > Anura > Limnodynastidae > Limnodynastes > Limnodynastes dumerilii. The sequence goes on from WWET01008651.1 coordinate 18,163, forward strand.
ATTACACATTAAGATATGCGGTATGTGAGTTCTATGTGCAAAAGTAAAGTATTTCCCCTACATGCAAAATAATTTAAATTAATTAGCAACGTTGCATTGCAAAATAGATTAACCAAGCTTTATACTTGCACCTGTTTTGTCCTTACAAAATGTTAAAACACATGCATATGTTGTATAGTAAAGGCATGTGCCTTATGGCCCTTTTACACTCATGAGAAATATAAATTGATGCTAAACCAAGAACTATTTTTGTTTAATGGTGATATGAAAAGAGTTAGGAGGCCTAATGTACTAGTATATCTACTTTCTGTTTCCCGTTGTCACTTTCTAAATCACAACTTGTAAAACTAGGGATAAAATAAGTGTTACATTAATTTGGATTTTAGTAATATGCAGATGATACCCATATTTAATATAAGACATACATAATGCAATAGTGATTTCATTACACTTATGACAGCTTCAGAAGGGGAAGAGGGTTGTGCTCACAGGTGGGAGGGGCTTACATTCAGTAAGACAGTGGACAGCAGGGACCACTAGTGTATCACTGCTTATGCTGAGTTTAGAGATCTGAATGGAATCTTAGGACTTGATCTGTGTCAGGGTGGTTAGGAAGGCTGTTATGAAAACAAGTACAAACACACTGGACTATACCGCACAGATATATACTAGGATATTTAAATCACGTACTAAGACAGGACTTAGGGTGCCCACACAAGAAAAATCTCCCAGGAAAGTTAAACAAACTAAAAAACACTCAAAATATCAAAATACCCATTTTATACTGTATTTGAGGGCTCTAGTGTCTCTGACATCAAATACAGTATAAAAGGGGGACATCTAGTGAATGAATGGTCATTAGCAACGTTACCCACCCC
>WWET01008651.1:19090-32710 GCA_011038615.1 Limnodynastes dumerilii
ACGTGTCAAGAGAAAGAGGAGGCGAAGACCATCTTCTACCAACGGAGCAGCATCTACTATCAAGAGGAGCAGCATCTTCAATCAAGAGGAGATCCTCAACCAACATTTCCCGAACAGCTTTCAACACGTCAAAAACTAGCAAATCATCCCAAGACGGATGACTGCAAAACAGTGATTTGATATATAGATTTCACTATATTTTTTTTACACACATTTTTTTATACACTTGTCAGGCTGACGCTTATAGTACTATAAGGCTCAGCATGGCCACAAATACATGGCCATGCTGTGTCTTATAGTACTATATGCGTCTGCATGATAAGGGATATAATGATGCTTGGCGATTTTTACATGGACAATCGCCGTGCTTTTAAACAGAAAAGCATGGCGATTTTTCCATTTAAAAATCGATCAACATCGATAGCAATTATTCATCACCAGCCAAAAGCGTCGCTTAGTGAAACCAGCGATTTTTAAAAAAAAAACGCTGGAAAATCCCAGCGATGTTTAGCGATGAATAATCGCTGTCAAAATGCAACTTTAGTAAATGACCCTGAGTGTTTTCAGAAGTTCCTCAATGGATATATTTGAAAAAACAGTAGTCCAATACATCAGACCTTGATTTAGTTTAGTGTGATCTAATGTGTCTCGGATTTATTGGTAGTGACACGAAATAGCCCCTTTCCTTCCGGATGATTGTGATAACATATCTTTCCCTCCGGATGATTGTGATAACATATATCTAGGTCATTGGACCAGTCTGAGAGTTGCCTAATTATCGTAGAAACATTGTCATGTTCAAGGGATTAGGGGGATCTGTTCCGGGCTTCAGGGAATGAGACAATTGAGATGATGATAGCCGGACTGGATCAGGATAGCAGACTGGATCAGGATAGCCGGACCGGACCAGGATAGCAGGACTGGACCAGGGTAGCAGGACTAGACCAGGGTAGCAGACTGGATCAGGATAGCAGGATTGTACTAGAGTAGCAGGCTGGATCAAGATCAGAGAGCTGGGTGCATCAGAACCAGGCACCTAGAAGGACTAGTTGTTCTGGCAGGGATTGAAGGGTCTGCAGCGTTTAAATAGTGCTCCCTGCGCACTGATTGGCTGGAGGACCAGAGCAGGTAAGATTTTATTGGTGGTTCAGCCTGCGGCAGACGCCGCACTTACCCGCTCTGCTGTCTGCCCAGCATCACATGGGCAGAGCAAGATGGTGGCGGCCATCGTCCGGAGCTCTGCGGCACTTTGGCGCCAGAACTCCACGCGGGACGCCAGGACCAGGCAGCGGCTTCAGCAGGGTAAGTAGTGGAGTTTGTCACTACGTCAGTGGCAGACTCCGTGAGACCGGAGCATCAGAGTGTCGGGAGAAGACAGGCGCCGGCAGACAGCAGAGCAGGTAAGTGCGGCGTCTGCCGCGATATGTGATAAATGTAGTGTGTAGCCTGATGTAAGGCAAATATATGAGCGTTAGGTACATAAATAATTCACAAATTTGTGATATAGGGCTGGATCCAGACTTAAGTAAGTGCTTGAAATTAATTACTCCTGGGCTAAACCATCTTGATTGCAGGGGGAGTCAAGTTAATTGTATTCTTTGCATGCAGGGATATATCTTTGAATTGCTTACTGCACACAGATAGTGACCAGCATTACTATCACACTGTTATTTAGACTTGGTATAGGAAACATCACCTCTCAACTCTGTTTGGGTTTACTATGTCTATTAAACGTGTTAATTTTAGTGGAGGCCTTCTATTGAATGGAAATCCAGCTTGTCCTTGCTGAAAAGCTGGATTTTTTATTTTTTTTATTTTTTTTTACTTTTATTTATCGAAGACATCGCATTGTGCAGGTAATATACCTTTAAACAATCTTATAACGTTTCACAATAGTATATATTACATTCCTGAGAAAACCTAGATAACAATTTACAAAACATTATGTCATCTGTTATATCAAAGTCAAACGTTAAAAGACTTATAGTTAGTTATATAACTGTTTCTTATAGTATTGATTGCCTTTTGCTTATGTGATTACCACCATAAACCATTGCGTGACATTATCATCAAGACTTTTACCAGTAAATAAAGTAGTATCGGGGGATACTGCACTCTCCCTTCCCAATTCTTCTATTCTCGATTTAACTCTATGGGCACGTGACCCATATGAGTTTCCAATAAATACCAGGATGTGTTGCTTAAAGAATCCCAAATTTTACTTTGTACCATTGGATGTAATGTCGTAATATATCCCTCCAGCAGAAGATTTTGTCTAGAAACAGTTTCATGGAGGGGCGGATGGGGGATATCCAGAACTGGAGTATAACTTTCCTAGCTGCCGCACTAACCAGCAATGACAATTTTCCTAATAACTCTAGGTATCCGCACATCAGCTGGAAACGTTCCAAACACCGCCCACTCAGGAGTTAACGCAAAGTTGTGAATTAAGTGCCTTTCCACAAATCCCTGAACCTGCAGCCAGAACACCATTAAGCATTCCAACAGACAGTGAAACATATGTGCATCCACCCTGGATTCCCTGCTCCCCATCACATATAGTTGTTTTGGTGAGAAATATGCATAATGATAAGTTTTGTATATCATGTCCCTAAATGGCAAAAACAATAATCTATATCCATTCAAGAAGCTAATAAGGCCAACCCCCTCCAAAAAAAGCTTGCTCCACAGAACCATCACAATATGCCTGGGCATCATGTAATCGGTCTCGGAGATACCGCAACAGCGCTGCCAAGTTATATACCTTTACATTTGGAAGATTTAGTCCTCCATTAGTTATCGTCTGCTGCAATTTCAACAAACTAATACGTAAGGCCCCGTCTTTCCATATGAATCTCCTGAATAGATCATGGATTTTCCTAACGTCCCCCTGAGGTATCAATAGTGGTAATGATTGTATTAAGTACATCAGCCTTGGGAATGTAACCATTTTTATAAATTAATGCGACCCGGGAAAGACAATGGAAGCTGACTCCACCCCTGCAACTCCATCTTAATATCCAACATAGCTGCACCATAATTTAGATCATAGAGTCTCGAGAGTTTCTTAGGTAATTTGATACCCAAATATACTATATGCTCTTTTGCCCAATGGAACCCCAAGTGTCTGCCCCACAAAGGAATGTAGTATTCTTGCTCAACGACATGGCCACGGATTAAGCCATGTTTACTGCAAATCCCGATATCCTCCCATATTCATCCAACCTGCCCATTATTACATTTACAGAGTCCTTCAGATTTGCAATATATAATAATACGTCACCTGCAAATGCTGAAATTTTGTTCTACCTATCGTTATCCCCTGAAAAACCTCAAAGTTATCCAAAATACAAAATAGAAGGTCAATGGACAGGTTGAATAGCAGGGGCGACATTGGGCATCCCTGACGCGTACCTCTACCCATTAATATTTCACTACCTAAATATTTCACTACCTAATACCCCATTAATAAGCAATGCAGTTTTGGGATTAGTTTAAAAATATCTCACCAAATTAATAAAATAAACATCAAAGTCCATCTCTGTTAAAATGGAAAACAAGTGTGGCCAGGAGACAGTATCAAATGCTTTGTGCATGTCGAGACTGAGCAGTATTTAATCACCAGAAGTCGATTGAGGCGACTTTGTTACAGCCGCAATTGCTGTTCTAATGGCCTTTACCGCCTGTCTACCTTGCACAAAGCCAGCCTGATGTAACATTAATAAATCAAGTAACAAAGATTGTAAACGGTTGGCGAAAAAGTTTAGATAGTATCTTAAAATCATTATTTAATAGTGTTATTGGACGATAAGAATCTACATTCGTCGGATCCTTGTTGGGCTTGGGAATTAAAATGGTGATGGTGCTATTAAAAGTCAGGTAAGTAGGGTTATCTCTAAAGATTGTGCGATAGAGCTCTAACAGCGGAGGGACCAAAACAGGTTGCAACATTTTGAAATATTCACTAGTATATCCGTGTGGCCCAGGGGCTTTTTGCAATTTCAATTTAGAAGTTACCATATTCAGGTCCTCAGCCGTTACGTCTGCCTTTAATATTTCCTTCTGGGTTTGTGATAATTTAGGCAATTGTGCCTCCTGTAAAAGAGATGCTTGTAGATCGGCATCATGCAGGAATCAGGTTATACAACTGCTCATAGAGGGCCGTATTCAGAGATCCATTTCTAACGAAAGTTCTGTGCGTATTTTTAGGATCGGATCAATTTTGCATCAACTGCGCATGTGTAGTAATAGTGATACGCTGTCTACGTTGAAGTTAAGGTCGGAAATGTCTAAGGGACGGACTTGTGAATCGGGCGGGGAATAATGCTACCCTAAGTGCGGCGGAAATATACGGACCTAAGGATTTGCATAGAAATGGGCGGCGGAGGCATTGAGATGAGGGAAAGTGGGCGCGCTTGCAGAGTTAGGGCCGCAAATATCCGCAATTTATACACATAAGGCCGGAAGTTTCTGCGGCCAAGTCAATGCTGGTCTAAGTTAAGATCCGGCTGGAGAAAGCGAGGGGAGTAACTGTTTTTACTGGTGGGTGTAACCTGCTCCGACCTGCCACTTAGTTCCGTATATTTGCAGCCTGATCGCCGACGGAAGTTTGAATACGGTCCAGAATCCCTGAAAATGTTTATGAATGTCCGGTGTGGACACCGAAATTCCGCCCGAATGGGGGTCACGTATAGCTGTAATAAAGGACCGTTTCTTCCAAGGTTTGGACAGACTAGCTAATAAACGTCCCACTTTATCTCCCCATCTGAAATATTTATGTCAGACATAATCTAGATCAACCCTTACCCTAGATGTAAGAAACCCTTCTAATACTTGTCTTGCTTGCAGATAGGCGGACTTATTTTCTTCCGTAGGGGAAGCTAAATATGTTTGAAACTTATTCTGCCCCTCTTTTTGTAGCTGACCATACCATTGCTTATCCTGCTTGTGTTTACTAGCCACATAAGACATTATATTTTCTCTCATTACCGCTTTGGAAGTTTCCCATAATAGGACCGGATTATGTTCAATATGTTGCCTAAAAAATCAGTTAATTGTGCTGTAAGGAAATTTGTAAACTCAGGAGAATTATAAAGATGATTTGGGAATCTCCAGCGATAAATGGTGTGAGGATGCGAAGGGGCTTCTAATATTAAAGAGACTGGGGTGTGGTCTAAGATCACAATATCCCCTATCTCTATTAGTTTAAGTTTTGCAAATAGAAAGTCAGATATGAGGAAAAAATCGATCCTAGAAAAGGATCCATAAGCAGCTGAATAACAGGTATACGACTTCCCAGTGGGATTAGTTATACGCCAGGGATCATTGACAGCATGGGTATGTTTGAAATTCTGTAAGGTATTCCAGTATCTATTTCTTTGTAATTGTGGACAAGATGATCTATCCAATAATGGATTGTCCACTAAATTGAAATCTCCCCCTATGATTAAATTATGTAATGTGCGTTGAGAAAGCAGAACAGAAAGGGATTGCAGAAACGTATGTGGTGTGTCATTAGGAGCATACACATTGAGTAACGTATATTTGACTTGCCATATTTCTACATCAATGAGTAGAAAACGGCCGTTGGGGTCTGAGACCTGTTCCAATATTTGGCATTGTATATTCTGGTGAAACAACGTGGCCACCCCTCTACTTTTTGTTTTAAAATTGGCAAATGCACAATGGCCTATCCATGGAGCTTTAAGAGTTAACACGCCCCCCTTCTTCCAATGTGTCTCCTGAATGAACACAATATCTGGGTTACGCCTTCTTATATGAGTTAACACTTTGTCCTATCGATAGGGGTGTTTAGCCCGTCCACATTCCAAGAAAAGACTTTTAATACTGGTACCCGACCCTGTGGGCCTAAATTTTGATTATTAGGATGCATTTTCAGGTGTATAATTGGTGACAGTATGACAGACTATACCGAACAGCAACCCCATCCAATCCCAGAAGCTTATTACGTGCAGTATCCCAATGTCTATCAATCAGCATCTGATACATTAACAATCGACAATCACGCAGCAACATGAGCATCTTAACATAACTATTGTACAATACAATGTCTTTTTTTTTTTATCATATAACTTTCTTCTACTATTAAACCGTCACTGGGCCCCATTATGATTTGAGGCACAGTGTGACCAGCTAACTGAACTATAAAAGGAACACAAGGAGTAATACCCCTGAGTATGAATTAACCTAAGCCACAGTATAATTCATCCTGCAACAAACATGTTAAATATCCCATTTAGGCAATTTTAGTGAGGACGGGCGTCTCTCATAAAGTGTTCCCTAGCTTTTTCAGGGTCTGTGAAGAAGAGTGTCTCTGCTCCCTCACTGACTCTCAATCTTTCTGGATACAGCAAGGCAAATTTCCTCTGATGTTCCACTAAAAAGCTGCACACCTCAGAAAATGCCTTAAGTTTCTGTGAAACTGAAGCTGAGAAATCTTGAAACATCAAGATTCTCTGATCCCCCACCTTCAGTTGTTGTTGTTGTTTATTATATGCGAATAGCAATTTCTCCTTATCCCTAAAATCCAAGAAATGCACAATCACCGGGCGAGGCCTATTACGGTCACCCTGACCTTCTGATCCCAGTCTATGCACTCTTTCTATGGCGAGGTATATGGAAATTCAGATAAGCTTTGAGGAATAGTCTAGCCCAAAAGTTCCATTAGTTGTTGACCCTTATATGACTCAGGGACTCTCACAAACCTTAAATTGTTTCTACGATTATGGTTTTCAAGGTCCTCTAGTTTGTCAGCCATAGATTTAAGTAAAACATCTTGGACAGCTAGTTGTTCTTGCATAACATGTACAGAGTCCTCAGCGTCACTAGTACGCTGTTCCACTTCCGTCAGTCGTAAGCTGTTAGACTCAATTTTCGCTAAAGTGCTATCAAATTTTACCTGCAAATCCTCAAATTGCTTATCTATTAAAGGCATGATAGCCTTAGTCATTTCTTACACTATCTCTGCCCTAGACGGGAAAGATGTAGGGGGAGTATGAGAACCAGATGCCCTGGGGGAGTTTCCTCCCTCCTCCTCATGTTCTGGGGATGAAGATGCAGCACTAACTGCCCTACCCCCCGCATTCCTGATTTTGCCCATTTTTTGTTGTGTGGGGTTAGATTGTCTAGATGATGCAGATTTGTCTAAGAATTTATCCATATCAATCCCCACGACACTGCGTAGGTGTAGGTAATGGTAGGGCTGCGTTATCCCAACAAAGTATATACCACCGTAAATTACACCCTGCTAGCAGCAGATATGAGTCAGGGGTAAACTCCCTGCAGTTGTACGCTTTTACATCTTAGATACAAATAAAATAAAAACAAAACAAAAGAACTTCCAAACTATACAGGTAAGTTAACAGGTAGTTAAATCAGAGTCACTATGAACCAGCACTATATGGATACCAAAGCCTTATTCAATTATATAAGCATGTACCTCTATCCTCTATCTAATCTGACAGAAATTGCAGTAATACCCTACTACCCTCCTCCCCTGAACAGATTAATTCAATTTATATAACTTCTCCAGTTGTCACTCCCCACTGGCCTTCTGCTTACTGAAGATCAGTCCAGGTCAATTAAATATTTCCCAAAAAAGTGTTCCCGTCAGGAAAAGTCAGATTATTCTTTAGGTACCAACATCAACCACTGGACCCTCCAAACAGAACAAGAGTAAGTTCCTTTTTTCCTTTTTAGTTCCACGTTCCAATGTCTTTGCAGGAAAAGGTATCAGCCTTGACCAAGCACCGATCACTATCTAGGCCTCAGATTAGCCACAAGAGAACAATGGTCAGCTTCTAGTAGATAATATACTTCTAGATTCACTAATGTTGGGATATGGAGTACCACAGATCAAAATTCCGAGGGTATTAAATTAAGAGAGTACGTAGTCCCTGAATCCACTGTGCTCAAGGCTCAGAATTTTATTTCACTGTGTGGTCAGTTATGGTAGCAGTCATTGAGTAAAGCACAGTAGGTGAATGCTATAGATCTAAATTTAGAGGGTATTGGGGCACTATAAAAGGGGGCACATGGCTGGGCACATAGAGTGGACACATAGACCTACAGATACAACCGGCCCTTTGATGGGGACCAAACTGCTGATGCGGCCCCCAATGAATTTGAGTTTGACACCCCTGGTCTAGATGATGCAGATTTGTCTAAGAATTTATCCATATCAATCCCCACGACACTGCGTGGGTGTAGGTAATGGTAGGTGTGTTATCCAAACAAAGTATATACCACCGTAAATTACACCCTGCAGCAGATATGAGTCAGGGGTAAACTCCCTGCAGTTGTACACTTTTACATCTTAGATACAAATAAAATAAAAAGAAAACAAAAGAACTTCCAAACTATACAGGTAAGTTAACAGGTAGTTAAACCAGAGTCACTATGAACCAGCACTATATGGATACGAAAGCCTTATTCAATTATATAAGCATGTACCTCTATCCTCTATCTAATCTTACAGAAATTGCAGTAATACCCTACTACTCTCCTCCCCTGAACAGATTAATTCAATTTATATCACTTCTCCAGTTGTCATTCCCCACTGGCCTTCTGCTTACTGAAGATCAGTCCAGATCAATTAAATATTTCCCAAAAAAGTGTTCCCGTCAGGAAAAGTCAGATTATTCTTTAGGTACCAACATCAACCACTGGACCCTCCAAACAGAACAAGAGTAAGTTCCTTTTTTCCTTTTTAGGTCCACGTTCCAATGTCTTTGCAGGAAAAGGTATCAGCCTTGACCAAGCACCGATCACTATCTAGGCCTCAGATTAGCCACAAGAGAACAATGGTCAGCTTCTAGTAGATAATATACTTCTAGATTCACTAATGTTGGGATATGGAGTACCACAGATCAAAATTCCAAGGGTATTAAGTTAAGAGAGTTCGTAGTCCCTGAATCCACTGTGCTCAAGGCTCAGAATTTTATTTCACTGTGTGGTCAGTTATGGTAGCAGTCAATGAATAAAGCACAGTAGGTGAATGCTATAGATCAAAATTTAGAGGGTATTGGGTTGAGAGAGTCCGTAGTCCTTACATCCACTGTGCTCAAGACTGGAAGTTTTATTTCACTATGTGGTCAGGTATTGCATCAGATAAAAAATAAAGCACAATAGGTAATTGCCACAGATCAAAATTCAGAGGGTTACCATAAAGAGGGACAATTGGACTAGGCAGGTAAGAGAGATTATAGCGGCGTTTAACGCTATCCCAGAGGGTCATATAGTGATAGATAACAGGATGGGCGTGCGGACCTGGGTTGCCAGAATACTGAGACCATAGAGGTTATGCCAGCACAATGTGCTTCGATAGAAGACCACATGCGGGTAGCTTTTGTTGAGCACCATAAGACACATTGGGCAAGATGGGCTGCTATATAGTAGCGGCAAAAATCCGGCAGGCCCAGACCGCTTCTTCTGGTTGTCCTATACATAATTTTCAGGTGCACTCGCGGGCGTCTGCCCCTCCACACAAATCTATTAATATGGAATTACAGTGATTTAAAAACATGAGGTAGGAATCAAACCGGAAGGGCCTGAAGAGGTACAGCAATCTGGGAAGAATATTCATTTTTATGGACACTATATGGCCCATCCAAGATATAATTAAAGGATTCCAGTGGTCTAAATCAGGTTTTATCTGAGTAAGAAGTGGTGGGTAGTTGGTTTGATAGAGTTGACTATTATTCTTAGTGAGATAAATCCCGAGATATATAATTTTCCAAGTAAAGGGGAAAAGTTGATCAAGGTGATGGTGCAAAGCAGGAGACAAATAAAAGTCCAAAACCTCAGTTTTTTAGGGGTTAACTTTATAACCCGAGTGTTTTATAGTTTTTTATAACCCGAGAGATTTCCGCCAACACCGCCGGCAGTGAAGAAGAAGGGTTTGTTGAAGATAAAAGGACGTCATCCGCATACAAAGCAACTTTGTATGCGTCTTGTCCCACTGGTACTCCGTATATAGCAGGGTTGGATCGAATGCGCATAGCTAAGGGCTCAATTAATAACGCAAAGATAAGGGGGGGGGCAGGGCAGCCCTGTCTCGTCCTATTAGTAATACCGAACGGGGTGGACGACACTCCGTTCACCGTCACCATAACTGAAGGAGAATCATAAAGCGCTAGTATGCCCTGAAAAAAATGTCCCAAGAAACCCATTGACCGGAGGATCTCCCTTAAGAAAGAGCAAGAAAGCCGGTTAAAGGCCTTCTCTGTGTCTAAGACCATAAGCAGCACTGGGGACCTGTGATCCTGAATGGAGTGAATAAGATCAACTGCACGCCTGGTGTTGTCTAATGCATGGTGCCCAATTATGAACCCAGTCTGGTCGGGGTGGACAAGGTGTGGAAAGAGAGGTTTTAAACGTAGGGCCAAAATTTTCACAAAGAGTCATAAATCCACATTTAATAGTGAAATTAGCCTATAATTACTGCATAGTGTTGGGTCCTTTCCTTGCTTTGGAAGAACAATAATGTTCGCTAAGGTGGACTCCTGAGCAAATCGGGATCCATTTAGAATAGCATTAAAATATTGAACTAGAAAGGGAGCTAGAGTCGCGGCATATTTTTTATAATACTGGGTGGTTAAACCATCTGGGCCAGGAGTGGAGGAAGCCCTCAGGGAATTAATGGCTGTCAAAATCTCTTCCACTAGACTCACAGCACCAGAGGCTGGCGGGCTGTGCCTGATGCTGCCTGTAGGACTCTGCTGAAGGCAGGAATATACAAGGTGGCGGGTGAATAGGAGGGTGTGGGGCCAGGCTACAGCGGCGGAGGGCTGCAGCCGCCATCTTCTACAGCCAGTGCCTGGCCCTTGTTCCAAAGGCAGCCATCTACCTGTGCACAGCCTGCTGGCTGCAATCATCCACCAGAGCACCTAGGTCAGTGGTCCACTCCATAGAGGTTACCCCTTCTTATCCCACCAGAGGGCGCCAAAGGCTTTACAACACAACCCTGCTTCAAGCCTGCAACTTTCTCTACAGCTGTATAGTGCACCCTCTTCACTGAATATAGAGATGGCTCTCCCATGACTGTTTTGCTGCTATCAACTATGTAACCTGTGGGGTCATGACTAGACCCTGATGTAGGGGACCTCGTACAGTGAAATGCCCGCACGTGCTTCTATTGGCTGAATATCCCCCCCTCCCTTGTATCTCGTCCGCCCAAGACCTGCTCCGTATGGGAAGAACAAGACGCCCCTCTCAACGGCAACCGCCTAAGCAAGCTAGAACTCCTTCTCCTCAGACTGACTTGCGTCATTACCTCACACCTTCTCCCCCGGCCTCCTCAGATACCTCTGCCTCCCCTATTAAAAGTGCTAAGCCTCCTGAGGAATCAGACGTCATGGCATCCCTGCAGGCTCCGGAGTCCACAATTACAGTCTCAGAACCATCCAACCTAGGGGAAATTCTGGCTCACCTTAAATCCTTATCCACAAAGCAGGACATTCTCAACTTGGAAACCAAACTTCAAGATTCAATTTCTGCTGCAATAGCCAACATACATACGGATTTGTCCGCCATAGCAGACAGAGTCACCGCGCTTGAGGATGATAGAGACACCACAACAGATTACCTCTCGTCCCTCCACGACTCAGTCAATCGCCAAGCACAAGAACTGCGGACTCTAAGAGACAAAGTAGATGACCTTGACAACCGGGGGAGGAGGAATAACTTACGTGTGAGAGGTATCCCGGAGGACATCCCCACACAGGGACTGATCGATGTCCTGACCAAAATATTTAACGCCCTTCTTAATCAAGATCCCAATACCCAAATTATGTTCGACAGGGCGCACAGGGCGCTACGTCCTAGAAGCGCCAACTCCGACAGACCTAGAGATGTCATATGCAGGCTGCATTACCATACAGAGAAAGAAGCTATATTAAGAAAGGTCAGATCATCTGACGCAGTGTCCTTTGAGGAACACCAGATTCAAATTTTCCAGGACCTCTCCTGGGACACCCTCCATCAGCGCAGAATTCTAAAACCCCTGACCGAGGAGCTTCACAAGCGCAGTATTAAGTACAGGTGGGGCTTCCCTTTCAGTCTTCAAGTACCGGCAAACGGCAACCTGCAGACCCTTCGAGACCCATCAGATGTGCCACGCTTCTCTTCTTCTCTCGAGATCCCAGAGGTCCCACTCCCAGAATGGCGCACCTGGGTTTGCGGCCCCCCTGTCCCTCAGCCCCCTCGACAAGAGAGATGGCATAAAGTCAAAGGTTCTTCGCGTAAACCTCACGTGACCCCGGGTTCCCCCAGCAGAGCTGCTTCCTAAAGACCTACGAATTCTGCAGGACTCACTTTACATTGGACTCTGAGACACTGTTCTTCTGGTAACTACCAGTTAATTGACATCCCAGGTACTGTTATGGATCACATGTTCTTGTTTGGTGTTTATTGAACTGTAGGTTCCAATAGCAACTCTGTTATTCAGTTACTGTTATGCAGGCTTGTTTTTTTGTTGACATCCCCTGTTATGGATCACATGTTCTTGTTGGGTGTTTATTGAACTGTAGGTTCCAATAGCAACTCTGTTATTCAGTTACTGTTATGTTATCTTGTTTTTTTGTTTTTGTTTTTGGTATTTGTTTGCTAAACTGCTTTAAACGGTTCTATTGTGTACCGGACCATCCACACGAGATACAACCCTCTCTAATGCCCATTGTGGGTCTAAACCTCCCTATACCCATCCATCAGGATGTCCTGCCTCCCCCCCCTCTCCCCAGCCAATAGATAAGGTAGACTAAAGTTCCAGTCGTTAGAATTCAACCGTGGGCGATTATCACTGTCGCTCGTTTCCCTACGTTATTTGCCGCCTTTTCCTAGGGTACCACTGACCTTGGATTGAACCCTGTGCCACGATGGGCTATAGCCTGGGGCACGGTTCGCGGCCATTAATGTGTTCTCTTTGTTTGTTTGTTAACTCTCTTTTGTCTTGTATGCTGTTTCAGTTACACTTGTTTTCCAGAATTGTGCCTTCAACCGTTCAAGGCTCTCTACCCTTTGTAGAGACGCTACTTTACTTCCCTTCCTCTTCCCCTTGCCCTCCCCCTCGATGCCCCTCCCCTAGGACCTGCCTAGAGAATGCCTACATTGTCCAGCTCTCCACCAGATTGTCTAACATCTCCAATGGCCTCTGTAGTTGATGCGCCTGGCGCTGCCGGACAGCTCGGAGGGAACTCCCTAAAAATTTGCTCTATTAATGCCAAGGGACTGAATGTCCCAGAAAAGCGTTCCCAAGTTTTACACTCCCTCTATCTAGAAAAAGCGGATGTGATCTTCCTGCAGGAGACACATTTTCAGGTTGGTTCCAAAATTAGACTTTACTCCAAACACTACCCTCACGCTTATTATAGTAATAGCCCCCATGGGAAAAATAAAGGTGTAGCGGTGTTGTTTTCTAGGCGTCTGCAGCTAACTGATGTTACACATCGTCCCTTTGGAGATGGTAGGGGTCTCTTGATCAACTGTAAAATTTCCCGCCAAACTTTTTCCTTCCTCACTCTATACGCACCTAACCAAAACCAAGCTGCTTTCATTTCAGACTCTCTCGAGCGAATGGAATCCTTTTTAGACGGAATCACAATT
>WWET01008652.1:0-10000 GCA_011038615.1 Limnodynastes dumerilii
TCAGATTTTCTTTGCGCGGTACCACACCCTTGTATTATATATCTGCTGTGTCTGTTACCATCTGTCATTATATATCTGCTGTGTCTACTACCATCTGCTATTATATATCTGCTGTGTCTACTATCATCTGGCATTATATATCTGCTGTGTCTACCACCATATGCAATTATATATCTGCGGGGTCAGTTACCATCTGTCATTATATATCTGCTGTGTCTATTACCATCTGCAATTATATATCTGCTTTGTCTATTACCATCTGGCTTTATATATCTGCTGTGTCTGTTACTACCTGGCACAGTATTTCTGTTGTGTCTATTAACATCTGGCAATATATATATATGCTGTGTCAAATAACATCTGGCATTATATATCTGCTGTGTCATTTACCATCTGGCACTATAAAATTTACTGTGTCTCTAGCCCTGGCACCCCTGCCACTTCCTTGTATTGCTGTACCTTCACTTTGGTTCTTGCCAGTAGGGCCCATCATTATCCTGAGTCCGTATTTCATACGGACTTGTAAACTTACCTTGTCTGGTTTTACTCATGAGTTACCTCTACCTGGTTTCTTCTTTCTGGTCCTTGTGTACCTACACCCTTTAGTTGACTGCCATCTGGGACCATGACTTGCCGGTGTGTCTGCAGCCAAGCCTGTCCCCACCATAAGGGGGTTCCAGTAAACACCAGATCCTCGGTTAGACTTAACGCCCAGGTGAGCAGTATGCCTATAACATTATTTCATGTTCTTGAACAACCTTGGTTTCCTTGAGTAGCATTGAGTTCCATGAGTGACGGGTATCATCTATTCACTGTGGAATTATTAAACAAGGAAGTAAAAACACCTTCATTTAGTGAAACCTACAAGAAATAATGAAAAGTGTCTCTAGATTAAATGCCTTTCTTTAAGCTGCTCACTATTCATCTTCTGCTATCCACAACTTGACAGCTAAAAAATGGAATACTGCTCTAGATCCAGTGCTTATAGCACCCTCATTCAAATCAACGGGAGTCTCTATGTACTACAATTTTCTAAGAGAACAATTGGATTCTACATCCCGCATGACAGGCTTAATGTTCTGGTCATGGTAATTTCCTTCCTTAATATCAGCAGACATTATTAAAGCTCAGACCTGTGTTACGATATCGGTGTCCCACTTCCCGGGGCGTGGTGTCTAACTGGGGCCTGGTCTTTACTAGAGTCCCTGATGGTGGTAATAGTCTGGGCAGCAAAACGACCAGCAGGTAACGTGTTCAGAGAAGAGGTACCACTGGAGAGCTGAGAACCAGATACAGGTAAGCACCAGAGCAGGAGTGGAGGACAGAAGCGATATACGCCAGCAACAGAGATGAGTATTTGACCAGTACAGGACTGGAGTGCAGATGCAGTTAACACAGTAACAGAGCAATACCGATGGTAAAGTACAGGTGGATGGAGCAATTCAAAGCAGCAGACAAACACGTCAAAAAGGACAGTGGATCAGAATGAGAACCAATAGGACAGGTAACACTAGAGAACTTGGGGTATATTTACAAAGGTCGATTTTTTTAAGTGATTTCAAATCGACAGATCTCGCCACGATTTGACTGCAAATTTTTTGCAGAAATCATGGTATTTACTAAACGTTGATTTTTTTGCCTTGATTTTAAATCCCTGTCGAGATGCATCGATTTTTCAAGGGCTAAATCGCTGTGCTTTTCTATAGAAAAGCACAGCCATTTTCCCTTGAAAAATCATCGTCGCTTTGTTTAAAAAAAAAACAAAAAACAAAAGCGCAGCATGTCTGGAATGCTTAGCATGGCTGCGCTGATAGAACTGCAAGGCTCAGCCTTTCTGAGTCTTGTAGTAATATCAGGGTCAGCATGTTAAGCCTTCTAAACATACTGCGCTGTCTCCGATGCCCAAAAAAAATAAATTAAAAACAACATACATAAATACATTGACATAAATGTGTGCATTAAAAAAAATAATTTACAATGGATTATATTGCCCACTACTCTGTAAAATTACCCCTAGTGGCCACTGTGTGTTGTACTAAATGATTTGTAATGTACTGTGTGTTGCATAAGTGAAATAAAAAAATTTCATACTCACCGTTTAGCTGTCATCATTCTTGGGATGAGTTGCTTGGAGTTTCTTTCTTCTTTGTAGGTGATCTTCTCCAGTTGCTTGAAGAATCTTGTCCGGTTGATTGATTCTGTTCTTCGGCCTCTTCTGGCACTTGCCACAGCAACAGGCTCCTTCCTCTTCATGGCCGCCGCTACTAATGACCATTTGGACACTAGAGGGCACTTTTATGTACACTCAAACAACCACACATGTACACATAATAAAAAAAACTGGTGTGGTGGGCCTGTACAATGTCTCTATTTTAGACATATCATTTTCTGATGGGGAGCAGCAGCAGCAGTCACTTTGCGACTACTGCAAAATAAGAATCCCTGCACCCAGTGATGGCTCAAGATTTTCCCATAGCCCCAACCTTTATCCTTATCCTTACCCTAACCCTCCCCTTCTATTACCCTAACCTTAACCCTCCAGCTCCCGCAGCCTAACCCTAACAATACCCTTTTATTAGCCTAGACTTATCCTATTTCTTCCTTAGCCTAAGCCTTACATTAACCATTCATCTTCCACAGCCTTACCATAACCCTTTATCTCCCGTGACTTAATCCTAACCTTTCCTTTTTATTAGCCTAAACTTAACCCTCTTTCTTCCACATCCTAAACCTAACCTTAATCCTTCATCTCTCGCAACCTTCCCCTAAGCCTTTATCTCCCACAGCCTAACCCTAACATTATATGTTCCGCAAGACTCTCCCCATTGTCCGTCCCAGCAGGGCACCACAGCCCATCCCTGATCCCCGATGTCTAGGAGAGAACGTTTCATTATTTGGGACGGATACTTTGGTGAAACTGGGTTTTTCACTGTAAGAACCCATTCCCCGCATTGAAAATCACAATAAAGATATTCTCGAACATTACACAGCTGCATCAGCTATCGGCTGTGCCATTTTTTTAAAATAGGGCCAACCGGATCGACAACTGCATTCCGTATCATGAAATTCAGCAAGGACATTAAAAGGGTTTGAAGATTATCAGTCATGTTAGTTATAATATTGCAGATTATGTTGGACAGTATTCTCAAATACATAAATGAAAACAAATTTACTGATCCCTCAGCTCATCATTATCTAATTAAATATAATTCCGTGACCCCTTCCTTACCAGACTAGATACCAGACTAGATGACATAAAAGTGGTCTCTATGTTAGGGAATTGGTTATATTATTCTTTTGAGTCCTCGTTATTCCTTATAGAAAAAGGATTGCGGTAATTATCATCATTCATTTAAAGGAATTTTAAATCCCAGAAGGGAACAAGCTCACATATAAAACATGGTTTTCTTCAGAAACCACCTGTGCATTATGGCTGTGAGGTGAGTGCTTTGTTATTGTGTGTGCATTTCTATATCTGTTAATACCCAGCCTTCTATACTGTCTCTGGTCTAACAAAGATCAAAAAGGGAAACATATTCAATCACATGATTTATTAACCAGTAACTACCCTGTTCTTAAATGCTGACATATTTGTTAAACACAAGTGCAAATATAAAAAAAAAAACACCCATATATGAGTGGTTTATCACATGTGTGCATATATGTGTAAGTTATATGTCTGTATTTTATGCTACAGATCAGGGCTTAAAGTGAGGGGGTATATGAGGTTTTGCCATACAGTCACTTTTCCCACTGATTTAATTGAAAATTAGTCAATTCTATTATTTCTACATTTTCATACCGCCACTTCTAAATTTCCATACCGCCACTTCTAAATGTCCCTACCACCACTTCTAAATTTTCATACCGACACTGCTAAATTTCAATACCACCACATATAAATGTCCATACCATCACTTCTAAATTTTCACTTTGATCACTGTTACAGATAGAGTGGCAGATTAGTTATTGCTTAATGTGCTGGGGTATTTTTGCTCGGTTTCTAAGTCGTTTACCCCAACAGCCTTGCAAACACCTGTCAGTTGATATATTATTTAACTCCATATTCACTAAAACAAGTGATGTCCAAATGACATGACAAGTAACGCATAGAATTTAGCAGGGTGCATAGTATAGCAGACATCAGCAAACAAATTAAACAGGGCTGTGGGTAGGCGCTAGGGGCCTGATCCTGAACTACGCCGATGCGCTGTGCTTACTAAAGCACAGCGTATCCCCGTCCCTCACCCTCATTAAACTACCTCCCCCTGCCCACCTACACTAACCTGAACGTAGGAACGCTGGGGGAGGTCCCCTCCAGCGTCCTTACGGCGCTGCTACGCCGGGCAACATCTGCCGGGCAACATCTGCCCGGCACATGCGCAGATCGGCTGAAAAGCCGATCTTACGCTTACGACCGCCATCCAAGCGACAGCGGGCGTTGTTCTGAATCAGGCCCCAGGTGTGTAGATGGAGACTCATTTGGAATGGTGGGCTTAAGGATTAGGGAGGCATGAGAATTAATCGGAGACAACTCAGGAAGTAAAGAGAGGGGAGAAAATTGGCAGAAGGTTGGTGAGGTAGGGTCACTGTAGAAAAGGAATAGGTGGAAGGAGGATGAGCAAATGGTTGTTGAGAGGGCAGGTTGGGTGAAAGAGGTGGGACTTAGAAGTTGACTTGGGGACTGGGATTGATGGATGGACAGAGTAGAAGGAAGAGGTCTTCTCTGTCATGAATGTGGAAGGAAATTTATTCCATTTTTATAATAAACCAGATGTAAGTGGAGAGAGCCGATATATGGACTGGAAGGTGAAATGTCTAGGACTTCACAATGAGGCACTTAGCAGCAGCAAGTATATGGAACACCCGTCTGAGTGTTTGTCAATTTAGTTGACAAATTAATTCATTTGAATAACCACAATTTTTTTCTAAACATTGTTTGGAAACCTGTCTGAGACCAGAAACTTCCAAGTAGTGTTGATCTGCAGAACCTATTTTGGAGTATTATGTTGCCTCTAGGCCTCTTTGATAGGATAAATGACCCAACACTAAGCCTTTCATTGTTTATGGTTAACCTGGACCTTGGGTAGGTCTTTCACAGAGTTGTGCCATTCTTATAGAATTGGCACAGCAGTGGTCAAGTCTGATGTGGAAACCGACCGAGTCATAAAAGGTAAGGTAGGAATCTGGACACGTAGATGGTAAATAAGCAGTGTTCTCAAACACTTTTATATTTAGATAAATTCTACCTTTATTTAAAGCACTTGTTGGTTGGTCTATGGATCACCCATAGCATGACCTATAAATCAATTTTTTTGCTAGGAACTTGCTAGTAGTAGCATTCTACAAAGCAGCTTTAGCATTAAAACCTCCAAAATGATTGAAATACATTTAAACTTTTATTGTATTTATTGTGTTATTCCAGGATGGGTTTAGCTGATACAATGCTTGGCCATAGGATTGTACATTAATGACACATAAGAAGTTTAAATATTCCAGAGGTTTATAAGCTAAAATGTGGTGCCTTCTCCTACTCTATATTTTCCATTGTTCGGAATGCACTGATTCTGTCTGTGGCTTGACCAGCACTGAGCTCACCGGCATGTCGTTGATTGGGGACATTATGATTGGGGTGGTAGTTCCTGTTCATGTGGACAAAATATACTCGAAAATTAGTTACAAAGAACTTCCGGTACCGGCCATATGTAAAACGTAAGAGCTGCTTTTATTTATTGACAATTACTGTATAATTTTTATATCATATATTAAACATCTGTGACTTGTTTAAGGTTTTCACAGAGGAATTAAGTAATTGCATCAATTCCCTGTGTACTTGTCATAATTGGCTGACAGTTTGCTTTTGTGTGATCATTCTCATCTACACAGATATATCATTTAAATACCTTTTTTTAAGTGAAATTTTTCAATGAAATAACTTTAAAATAAAATTGCATCCTTTGAGCCTGAACCAAACTTTAAGGCAAAAAGAATGTATTCTAGTTTTGGAAATACTCTCTGGAAATAATGGGTCTTTTAATAGTGATCTAGGCCCAGATCTCGGGATCCGGCCGACAGGGGAATTACGTACATCTTGTATGTAATTCCCCTGTTTTGAAGGTTGTGCGCAACTTATGATGCCGTAAGGGCCGGGGTACGTGATACGTTACGTTTGTCGGCTCCTACGAAAAGGGGGCTTTACCCCCCATTACGCATGTCATATCTCCGCCGTAATAGCTAGGGTAGGAATCTGGACATGTAAGTAAGCACGGGGCATGCACTCTCCGCTACGATGCTGGACGTACTGACCTCTGGTGGCCGAAAGGCGCTCCTAGGTCAGGATCCGAACCCTAGACGTGGAAACCATCCAAACATTAGCATACAGTACCCCAGCTGATGTGACTTTCTTCTTCAAGATTTTCTACTGCACATGCTCAGTAGTGAAGAGCACATAAGACCGGATTCACAGACACGATTTTGCTTCTTTTTCCGTGTGTATTTTTAGGAGCGGATTAACTGTGCATGATTAGTAACTTTTTCCACGCAAGTTACATAGGATTTAGGCACGGAAGTCCATTAAGCACGCGTGGTTTTCTTCCGTACATGCAAAGTTACATGAAAGTGGGTGGTGGAAGGCATTTAAATGAACTTTTGAGGGCACGGTTAGTAATGTACGCACGTAACTCCACACGTAGAGTTAAGGTTGCCCCAAGTCACCAAAAAAACATCTGTGCTAAGGGAGTGTCAACATCTTCCCGGCGCATGCGCATTACGCTTACGGCCGCCGTACTAGCGACGGCGGCCGTAGCTCTAGATCAGGCCCATCATTTCTACATACAGTAAGAATTTTTTTCCCCTTAAATATTGGAAAGGAATACAAAAGGGTGCACCGTAGGTCATTACTTCCCCATTATCAAAATGGGAAACTTTGCATTATTCAGAGTAGTTTCTAATGCTTGCCAAGGTGTAACCACCATATTTGCTTGTGCGCAGAACACATGCACTGAGTACTTCCGCATTCTGGATGTGTAAGTATTCTGTTGTACACAATTCTGGATCCAGCTCAAGATCTCGCCAAGTAATCATGGGTCTGGTTCACATTTAAGAAGCTTGGGCCGGATCCAGAACTACATCCGTCTTCCATAGACGGACGCAATTCAATAAACAATAGCTACTGCGCATGCGCAGTAGCTATTGTACGTAATCTGCGTATCGTTTCGATACGTAGATTGCGTATATGCGGTCTAAAAGAAACGATACGCAGATTACGTACAATAGCTACTACGCATGCGCAGTAGCTATTGTTTATTGAATTACGTCCGTCTATGGAAGACGGATGTAGTTCTGGATCTACCCCCTTGTGCTTATTAAGTGGGTATTTGGCTGAAATGACCTACTACGCTTGTGTAGTAGGTAATTTACGCTATCTACGTTCCAGGTCGTTATGTAGATTGCGTCTGTGCGGTCTTAAAAGACCGCATGGAGTACTTTACATAGAAAGGGGTGACGTACATATGCCTCGGACTTGCTTAGTAAGAAGTGGGAGGGATTTAAATTAACTAGGGAGGGCGGGGAGAGGCAATGGGCCGTATTCAGAGATCCGTTTCTTTAAAGTACGCAAATATACGCACGGACGTTGCCAGGCAACACCCATGACACTCCCCTCACACGGACGGGTTGAAGGTGACTTACGAGTGCCTTGACCCACCTGTATATTTCAGTGTGCATTTCCGAGTGTATATTTCCTCCGTATGTGCGAATCTAACTAACAGCGCCCTCAAATTGTCATTGAAATGCCTCCCCCCACCCACTTACACACATCTTTCTCCAGACGGATTATAAACACGCCCCTCCATACGGAACTTTGCGCGATTTACAAGTCCGTGCCTAATGGACTTCCGTGCGTTAAGTCAACGTAGATTGCGTAAATTTAGTTTCTACGCATGCGCAGTTCATCGGATTTTTAAAATACGCACGGAACTTCTCGCAGATAAGGTTCTCTGAATACGGACCAATGTCTGTACGGACATTGGGCCTGATCCAGAACAACGCTTGTGAGCGAATTTACGCGTGGCGGAGACGTAAAATCGCCTATTTGTAAGTACTGCGCATGCGCACCATAGAAAATACGCTCATTAGCGTAGCGTAATTGTGAACGTATGGGCCATTCACGTATGTATCACGTAAATGCTTACGTGTGGGCGTGCCAATTTTACGTGAGTCCAAAATACGTCTGAAATACGTGAAGTAGGCGGGGGTTTGTATTTAAAGTGTACAGTATGGGCGTGCTTAGCTGCGTAAATACGTGTTGCCCATACGTACGTGTGTGTCACTGCGGTTACGTTGGCAAAAGTTAAGGTAGGGTTTGGAAAGCGGATCTTGACAAAATACGTACGTTCAAGGGGTGTGCCAAGGGGAGTGTATAGAAGGTACACACACGAAAATACGCTACGGCAAACGTAGTTCTGGATCTACCCCATTGCATGGTTAGATAAGGTAGCCCTATGGCACAGTTAGGGGCTGGAAGAGTAAGTTAGGTGCAGATTTGACTGCCCCTAACTCACTATTAACTGTGAATCCGGTCCCAGAAGAGGATCACTACCTTTACCAGGCAGTGTTATAGGTAAATGCCTGTAATAGGCCATGTTTGCTTAATGTAAACCCTATGATGTATCTACATTCAGAAGATGCTACTTAACATTTACTGATGTATAATAAATATATACTAACATTATGTCCTTCCCTTCTAACGCACAGGTTCAGGTTTGAAAACTATCAGCGGGTACAGGCCGTACATTTTGCAGTAGCGGAAATAAACAAGGACCCCCATTTCTTGTCAAACATCACCTTAGGATTCCAGATCTTTGACTCATGTACTGTCCTGCAGAGGGCGCTATCAGGGACACTGCAATTGTTGAGTGGACATGGTCGTCCTCTGCCAAATTATATCTGCGAGCAAGATGTCCATTTGGCGGCAGTCATTGGCCATTCAATCTCTACATACACTATGCTGCTGGCTCATATTCTAGGCATATACCGGTACCCACAGGTAAGTTCATTTGGCAATATTAAATTTTCTGAGCACAATCTTTTACAGAAAGGTTAGTTCAAGGGACATATGGGTATAAAGAAGAAACATTTTTGATTGCATTCTGGCCGGGTCCAGACTTCTGATATTAATGGGATTAGATCCCCAAGCCAAATATTTGTCACCTTCCACTAATGCCACTCGTCCACACTATCCACACATATGGATAGAGGACACAGAGAACCTAATCAACCTGTGTGCAATTCCATGTGTTAAGAATTAGGACATTCAATAACATTCAAATGAATATGTAGACATTCATTTGGATATATCAGCAGTAATGTATCCCTTCACCTTCTCACCACTCAAGTAATATAGATTTAATCTTTGCTGCAGGGGCGTATCTAGGGTAAATGGAACCTGGGGCAAATCCCAAAAATGCGCCCCGCCCTGGTTATTTTTTTTTAAATTGATACATATATATATATCTTGGTATGCAGTAGGTATGATTGTGCTGGCGTGAAATGGTGGCATGGTGCAAAAGGGGTGTGTGGTCAAACAACATTGATATATATCCCATCTTGGTATGCAGTAGGTATGATTGTGCCGTCGTAAAGCAAAGTGCCGGCATGCCGCAAAAGGGGCATGGTCAACTCACTGGGGGCGTGGTCAAACCACTGGGAGTGCAGCTCTGCATCCAAGTTTAAACCATTTTATATATGTTTAAACCAATATACATATACATTCATACACACACGCACACACTATATATATATAGTGCTATATATATAAGCTCCTACTCCTCTTCATCTCCCTCCTCCTGTTCATCTTCAGCTCACCAGTATTCATGTCTCTCCAGTCCCCCCAGGATCCCCATTATGTCTTCCTAGCCACCAAGTACTTCCATCATGTGTCACTAGTCCCCTCCCCCAGTACTCCCTGCCTGACATGCATGTTTTATGGTCCTCTAATGTG
>WWET01008652.1:12500-14912 GCA_011038615.1 Limnodynastes dumerilii
ATTATTATTATTATTATTATTATTATTATTATATATTTATAAGGTGCCACAAGGTGTCCGCAGCCTGTACAAAATACAGTGCAGACATACAGGGTAGGAATGGACAGCATAGTACATATTAAAATACAATATAAATATAAAGATATCACAAAAATACAATAAAGTGAAGCAAGCACAGACAGCAAGGCAAAAGATATGGAAGGAGGGGATAGAGTGCAGTGAGAGATTTAGGGGGGGGAGCACCAGGTGGGGATGGGGTAAATGGGTAGAAGAAGTTGACAAGAGGGTACGAAGTGAGGGGTGGGGTTGTGGAGGAGGGAACAACAATAGGATGGAGGGCCCTACTCACATGAGCTAACACACTAGGGGCCATATTTACTAAGCTGCGGGTTTGGAAAAGTGGAAATGTTGCCCATAGTAACCAATCAGATTTTAGCTCTCAATTTCTAGTATGTAAAAAGAAATTGAGAGCTAGAATCTGATTGGTTGCTATAGGCAACATCTCCACTTTTCTAAATTCGTAGCTTAGTAAATCTGGCCCTTAATGGGAGGGATGAACTTACAGAAGACATAAGGATTATAAACACAAGGGCATGCACATAAAGTGAAGGGTAGGTTTAGAGGAGATAGGTAGAAAAATGACCACTGAAATGGTAGTTGAAAAGAAGAATGGCCTGAAGTGGTAGAGACTAACACAATAAAACAATGTAAACCTACTTGAGATAAATAGAATAATATCATAAATCTAAAAGTAAATTGGGAGTCATGGACATGTCAAGTCACTCTTATCTTCCGTCACATTCTATGTTTCTCTCTTTCTATGTTTTTTTATGTTTATAAAACATTTTTGTAAAAAAAATAAAAATAATAATAATAAATTTCACCTTTTTTCCCCCCTGATTTGTAACAGATTAGTCACTTTTCCACAAGTTCCCTCCTGAGTAACCGCAGACAGTTTCGGTCATTCTTTAGAACAGTCCCAAGTGACGCCTTCCAATCCGAGGGCCTAGCTCAGCTAGTGTTGCATTTTGAATGGACCTGGGTGGGACTAGTGGCCATTGATAATGATTACGGACAACAAGGTATTCAGATGATCAAGAAAAATATTTTAAAAGCTGGAGCTTGTGTGGCCTTCACAGAGAACATTATGGTTAGTCGGCAAGATCGAAATGCTCCACAAATTGCCCGGGTCATTAAAGAGTCATCGGTCACAGCAGTGGTCATCTTTTCTACTGATATAGACTTAATCTATGTTCTTGATGAGATGTTAAGACAAAATGTCACAGGAAAGGTATTTATTGCCAGTGAAGCTTGGGCCACCTCTCCCTTCTTATCGGTGGACAGGTTTTCTAGACTTCTTTTTGGAACAATTGGATTTGCCCTCCACAGTGAAAACATGCCAGGTTTTGGAGATTTCCTTAATGGCATTCATCCATCCATATCTGTAGGAGGAGAATGGATAAGAATATTCTGGGAGGAGGCTTTTGATTGTAAGTTCAAGGACCAAAACAACCTCACAACCTCCATGGCAGCTTCAATAAAAGAATGTACTGGTGAAGAACAACTAGACAGCCTCCAGAATAGTTATAACGACATCTCTGGTTTGAGAGTAACGTATAACATCTACACAGCGGTGCGTGTTATAGCCAAAGCTCTACAAGATTTAAGCAACTGCAGAAGAGGAGATGGATCATTTTCGAACGGAACATGTGCGGATATCAGGAAATTTCAGCCATGGCAGGTGAGAATACTTAAGAAGACAAACATAAGTTCATTGTAACATTGTTCTCAGCAAGAATTCATATGATAAAGATGGTCCAAACTTCTTATATTACCTCCATTTCCATGTATTCAGAATGGATATTAAGCACTTTTGCATTTTGCTTATCTAGGATACCCGATGGAAATACCTTGTTCCGACTTGTTAGAATATAAAATATGAATGGACTGACGCGCTTCCAGACTTAAGCCATTTTAAGGTTGACTAAGTAAAAATACTTGGGGCCAGATTAACTAAATTGCAGGAAATGAAAATGAGATTTGGTCTATAGCAACCAATCAGAATCTAGTTGACATATTTTAGTATGTAATAGGAAAGTTTTCCTTTCTCGCAGCTTAGTATATATGACCCTTGGTGTAATGGGAATAGTTAGCAGAGCAATAGTGCAGATGTAGCAATGGATCAGAACCAGACTTGCCACCAGGAGTGTATCAATGGGTCCAGTGCCCCTGGCAAAGTAAGGGACTGGCTCCCACCAGCCTTACCTCGCAGCTTATATGACCCTTGGTGTAATGGGAATAGTTAGCAGAGCAATAGTGCAGATGTAGCAATGGATCAGAACCAGACTTGCCACCAGGAGTGTATCAATGGGTCCAGTGCCCCTGGCAAAGTAAGGGACTGGCTCGGCTCCC